>CATIWQ010057960.1:0-28174 GCA_949673415.1 Euphorbia schlechtendalii | reverse complement strand
ATTTTTCCCTTTTTGTTATCCCCAAAGCTTACGTTTCCATATCTTTTGAGTTCTAATGAGATGAATGATGTCTCATCTCCTATCATGTGTCTTGAGCATCCACTGTCAATATACCAGATTTGTTGACCTTCTATAGATCTAAGACTTACCTGTAAAAGTAAATGGTTAGAATCTTCGAACCCAGTTTCCCTTGGGTTCGGGTGCATTATAAATTAAATCAGGCCAATCATAAGAATCATAAAAACCGTTCTTAAATATACACATAGAGGTTGTGTGGTTTTTCTTTCCATAAAAATTGCAGAAAACTTTTACGATTTCTCTTACCTTTTCTTTTTGTAGAGTTCTGGAAGATGGACAGAGGTCAAAAGGTTCCTAAAGTGGTTGCCTCTGAGGTATGACTCTTCTTCTGACTTATAGATTTCTCTGAGTCATCTTTTGATGCCCTCCTTTCTGATGACTATCTACATCATACTTATATCCATACTCCTTGTAGCTTCTCTGTCTTGGAGCTGAGGATTCACCTTGATATCTCCTCTGAACATTTTGTTTCAGAGAGTTGTTTATCTTCTGAGGAATCTTCTTTTCCTATGACTGTTCCTTCTTCTGGTGTTGTATCTTCTACTGAGGAGGCTCATTCTTCTTAGGTAATGATTTTACAGGCAGAGTTATATCACCTGATATGTGTCCTTCTAACAACATTACTCTTCTGCTGAGGTTTGTGGCATTGACTCCCACCAGAACCAGTTTTTTCTTGATATTCTCAACCTCAGTTTCAAGCTCTTCTTATCTCTTGTGTATAGCTTTGGTGGAGTTATCTCTGGCTATATCTCGGATACAGAAGTCTTCAAAATCTTCTTCTAGAAGTTTCATGTGCTTCTTATTTTTCTTTACCTACTTATAAATTTGAGCAAGCAGTTGCATAATTTCATCAGGAATATTGAATTTGGAATAAACCTCATCATTATCCTGGTGAGCGTTGTCCTCTAAGGATGGTACTTTTTCTGTACTACTATGCCAGGATTCAACTATTGGGAACATATCATCTGCAGCCATGAAGCATATCTGAGCAGTTTTCCCATTTCTTGAGGACTCAACTGAGCTTTCTTCTTCGCTATCGCTCCATGTTACTACCATAGCTTTCTTCCCTTTATCCTTTCTTAGCTTTGGGCAGCTTGACTTTATATGACCTTCCTGGTGACATTCAAAGCATGTAATAGGTTTTTGATTCTCACCTTTGGTTTTATCCTCATATCTTCTGAACTTGTTTTTCTTCTGAAAATCTGACTTTTGAGGAAAGCTTCCATTTTTCTGAAACTTTTGAGGAGTCATTGATTTCTTCTTTAAGAATTTCTTGAATCTTCTGGCCAGCATAACCATATCCTCATCGTCCTTTGATGAGCTTTCATATACTTCTTCTGCTCTTAGGATTATTGCCTTCTTTGCTTCATGCTTTGACTTTTCTTTCTTTTGAAAGTTCTGCATGGAAATCTCATGAGTGATTAAAGAACCAATAAGCTCATCATACCTGTATGTTGTGAGATCTTGAGCTTCCTCTATGGCAGTCTTCTTCGCCTGCCACTTTTTAGTTAAGCTTCTAAGAATTTTCTTTACTTGCTCCTCTGCTGAGAAGCTTTTTCCCAATCTTTTGAGCTTATTGATGATGTTGGTGAATCTTGCATTCATGCTTGATATGGATTCACCTTCCTCCATTTCAAACAGCTCATAGAGTTATAGATTCTGATTGATCTTTGATTCTTTTACTTTGTCAGTGCCCTCGTAGGTTACTTTAAGCTTTTTCCATATTTCCCTTGCACTTTCACATCCTGAGATTTTATTGTATTTTGTAGCATCTAAGGAACAATGTAAAAAGTTAATTGCAGCTGCATTACTCTGTAGTTTCTTTATATCAGAGTCATTGTAATCGGTCTCAGGTTTAGGAGAGACAACCCCATCTACAGTGGTTGTAGGTATGTATGGACCATTGGCTATAGCAAGCCATGCATACATATCGTACGACTGTATGAAATTTTTCATTTTGTTTTTCCAGAATGTATAATTCTATCCAAAGAATGGTGGGGGTCTGGACACAGACAACCCGTCTGGGAGTATCTGTGTGGTCATGTTTCCAGGTAAGTGCTTTATGCTATTTTCACCCATATTAGTCTTTTACTCTAGATTAGTTAAATCTGATTTAGAGTTCCTGCTCTGATACCAATTGTTGGATCCAGTAAGGGTGTAAAATAGGTCAAAGGGGGGGTGAATGACTCTTTTTCGAGTTCATGTTTAACTTTAGAAAGATACTTCTGAAGTTGCTTCTGAGTAAGCGTAAGTTACTCAGAATCCCCTTTTTATGTTTTATTTGTTTTTAATGAGGAATAAAATAGCACAAATATAAATGAGCTGAGTAAGGAAATGCAAATAGCAATTTTTATCCTGGTTCAGCCTCTGCCTAATCCAGTCCTTGGAAACTCTAGTCCAAGATTTAATCCACTATTAACTCTTCTTCTAGTGAAGAATAAACCTTTTACAACGCCTTGATTGAAGTACCCTTCAACAATCTTTGTTGAGCTATACCAATGAGGCTCTGAGCTTCGTCTCTAATAAGTACCTTTCTTGCTAGAACTTCACTCCTTTACACTATCTTACCCTCAGCTTAGTGTAAGTTACAATAGTTTTGCAAAAATGATTTTTGTAAACTTCTCAACTTTGTTCCAGTCAGTTCAATTACAAACAGATGTGATTTGAATGTTTGCAATGAAAAGGTTGTAAGCAGATTAAGATTTGTTTTCGCTTTCGTACTTGTGTTAAGATTCGGCAACCTTCTCAGATACGGGAAAACTTCTTTTTAGAGAGGGAGAGAATTTTTTCGTTGAATTAAGGACCGTTGCTGAAAATACAACCGTTGTCTCTCAGTCTTGTTTCCGTTAACAATTCGTTAGAGAGCTCGTCCAGGTCTGATTTGCGTCATGCTGTATTAGGTTGATTTTACGGGTCCACTTTGTACTTGCAGATATGTTTCAGCATAGCAGGTGAGATTTGTTCCTGAATTTGCAGTAACTTTTATTTTTTAGTTGACAAAAGCCCAAGGCGCGTGGCGGCATTAAATGCTAAGTCAGTTGTTTTGACTTTTTGGTGCCGAAAGATTGAGTTAACTTTTTGCAGTCCTCAGAGGGGCCTTTTAACGGTCTGAGCGATGAGTGATTCTTCTGAGACATATCTTCGAGTTCTTCTGATTAATCCTTGTGCTTCTGAGAGGACGTTCTTCTGAACTCAGAACTTACAAAACAATATATTCTTCAGAATCCAACAATAATAATTTGAGAGTTTAAAGGAGGTGAAGAGTGGGTGGTCTTCTCTTGGAAATGGGTTGGAGAAGAAGGAGTGCATATAGGGGAATTTTCATTAGAAGGTTTTTGTGAGAATGAATTTACATTAGAAGTAGGTATTTGGGAATTTACAAAAGGAGGTAGTTTAGGATTTACAGGAAGGTTTGGTGAAGGATTTACAGAAGAAATAAGGGTAGGATTTTCAGTTACTTAGGGGTTAGCTGATTGACCCAAGGTAACTTAGCATGAGATGGAATAGTTTCAGTCTGAGTGAGAATTAGGCTTCGGATGTTTGAACTAGGAAGAGCTGATTCTTCCTAATAGATAACTTCCACATCATCAACATCCTCATCAATGCTCACTATCCAAAAATTCTTCTTGGAGCGCATAGTGGCAGATCTTTTACGTTGAGTGCCTCTAGCCTTAGTGATAATTTCCTCCACATGGGCAATAATGCCTAGATTGATTGTTTCAGGGTTCTCTTTGCTTTTCTTAGAGCTACCTTGTCCCGCATCATCCTCAGCATCCTCAAGCTTGTGCTTATTCTGGCGTAGGCTTTCTCCTTGCTCTCTTGTATCTTCTTCTTCATACCTTTATTTCACCTCAGCTTCCCTCTAAGTGTCAGTCTTTAACTTCATTTTATTCCTTTGTCATGCTTGAGGTTAGACAAGCGCATTTCCTTCCCTTGAATTTGCTGGGCTTTGTCTAACCCTATGACCAGCAGCCTTAGTCTTTGTAGAGGTGGGAGAAGAGGCGGTAGAAATTTACTCCTAATGAGTAGAGAGGGGAACATCATTTTTAGTTCCCTCATTGGAGCTTTCAAAGTCTACTACAAAAGCATCCTCATCCTCCTTCAGCACATCCTTAGGGAACATAGTAGGTTCCACCTTCACCTTCTTCCACTTAAGGTCTTGAGCCTTGGTGTAGTTAGTGTGGATTTGTTTATTCTTCATCTTACTAAAGTGGCTCATGTCCAACGTCCTCTTCTGCAGGACCACAGTTTCGCTTAGTCCATCAACAAAGGATGAGACATCCATCCTAATAGCCTTCATGGGGGTAGTGATCAAATAACCATAATGGTAGATGGTAATAACTTTGGTCAGGTGATGAAGGATCAACACTGCCAATTTAGTTTCTTACCTTCTACCATATGGTAGACCATGCACCTCTAGAAGTACGTCGAGCTACTTAAAGACCTAGTCTTGGTCAAAGTCATCTTCATAAGTAACTCATGGTAAGCTCTTGTCTCCCAGCTCAACCCTGATGCAGCAATTTCTCCAGATCCGTAATCCGCAGGGAGTTCCCAATCTTTTGGGATAAAAACTTGCACTTCATCTCAAGTCCTTCTCAAACTAGTTCCCTTCAATGGCATGTTGAGGAGACTGCTCACCAGCTTTGCACATATCAGGTGAGAAATATTATTGATTCCCACCATCAGCCCATTATTATACCCCTGAATGGAGTAGAGGTTTCCATAGAAGCATTGGATCAAACCCTTGACAGATGGACCCTCCAATAACAGAAACTGACAAATATTTTTTTCCTTGATGACCTTGTGAAGGAATTTTCTCTTTAAAAATGCATCATAATCCACTTCAAACACTAGATCAAAGTCTTGATTCTCTCACTAGTTGATCTTAGTGAAGACAGTTCCATGAGGGAAGATAATTCTTTCTATAGTCCCATCGATATGCACAAACATGTTCTTCTTTGAGATACCTTGAAGCTTCAAAGTTTTCCTTGTGTTTGCCATTGTAGTTGAGAGAATTGAGAGAAAAGAGAATTTTGGGTTCTTTTGCAAAAATGATTGAGGTTTTAGAAATGCAAGTGACCTTCTCTCTCTAGCATGTTGCTGCTTATATAGGCTCTTCAACTTGTAGATGATACGTGGTGCTCGCACAAGAGAAGATCAAAATTGAATGCTAAAATTAACAAGCTTTCAATGGTCATAGTAAAAAGGTGAGCTTTGAAGTTATCGGGTCTAATTCACATCCTCCTTTGAATAAAGTAGTTTTTGAGTTTTAACCGCAGAATTGAATCTAACAGCATTACTTTAAAAAGTAAATGGTTGAGTTGAGACTTAATTTACAACACTAAGCCAAATTTCTTGAATTTTCATCACATGGGGTTTGCCATTCCAATTAGTTTCCTAAGAATATTGAACTACTCCTTTGCTAATGGTTTGGTGAATATGTGAGATTATTATTCTTCTGAAGGAACATACTCCAATTTGACATCTCCTCTTAACACATGATGCCTTATGAAGTGATGTCTTATATTGACATGCTTCATCCTACCATGTTGAATTGGATTCTTAGATGGATCAATTGGGCTTTTGTAATCACAAATTACTTCAAAGCATTTTAACTTTATAGCATAATCCTCTAGTTGCTGCTTAATCCATAGCAGTTGTGCTACATAACTTCCTAGCGCCATGTACTAAGCTTCAGCTGTACTCAGCGCAACTAAAGTTTCCTTCTTGTTATACCATGAGACAATGCATTCTCCAAGGAAATGGCATCATCTAGTGATGTTTTTCTTATCAAGCTTGTCTCTTCCATATCCAGCATCGATGAATCCTCCAGGAGTGAAGTTTTAGCTATTGGGATACCATATAATTGCATCAATGGAACCTTGCAAGTATTAGAGAATTCTCTTAACAATTGCTACGTGAGATTCTCTAGGTTCTGCTTGATAATGTACATAATAGTACACAGAATATTGAATATCATGCCTACTAACAATTAAGTAAAGGAGTGAACCAATAACACCTTTGTAGAACTTTTTATCTATAGGCTTACCAACTTCATTCTTACTCAAAATTGTATTAGTGGCCATGGGAGTGCACATTGGCTTCGAATGCTCCATATAAAACTTCTTTTGGATTTATTTAGCCTACTAGCTTAGCTAATGAAGATTCCATATTCACCATGCTTGATTTGCATTCTAAGGAAGAATTTGAGGTCTCCCATCATTGACATTTCAAATTCACTCTTCATTTATTTGTTGAACTCCATGCATAGTTTCTCATCGGTTGCTCCAAAGATGATGTCATCCACATAGATTTGGACAAGCAACACATCTTCCTTCTTTTGTTAGATAAGCAGAGTTGTATCTGCTTTCCCTCTTTCATATCATTTGCTGATAAGGAAACCGGTCAACCTTTCATACTAAGCTCTTGGAGCTTGCTTCAATCCTTAGAAAGCTTCCCTCAGTTTGAAGAAATGCTCATGATTCTTCAGATCTTCAAAGCCTGGAGGTTGGCACACATAAACTTCTTCTTGAATGAAGCCATTCAAAAATGCACTTTTAACATCCATTTGAAATAATTTGGAATTTATATGAGATGTGAAAGCACATAGAATCCTGATTGCTTCTAGCCAAGCTACAGGAGCATAGGTTTCATCAGAGTCTATTCCTTCTTATTGATTGTATCCTTGAGCAACAAGCTTGGGCTTATTTCTGACAATGACACCATCTTCATCAAGTTTGTTCTTAAAAACCCATTTGGTTTGAACTAGATCCCAAACATCATTGTGTTTGAACTGATCCAGCTCCTCTTGCATAGCGATCATCCAATAATCATCTCCTTCTGCATCTTTGAACTTCTTAGGTTTAATCAATGAGATGAAAGTTGAGGCTGTTTGCAATCATCCAATTATTTCGAGAGGGTGATTGTGATCATCCAATAATTTTGAGAGGGTGATTGCGATCATCCAATAATTTCAAGAGGTTGATTGCGATGAGTCCTAATATCTCTCAGAAGACTCAGATCATGTTGAGGCTAAGCTTGATCTTCTTCTTCGTTGAAATTGATGGAAAGATACTCTTCAACTTTAACTTCCACATCTTTGGGATCTGGTGTTGGGTTTGGAAGCATAGAGAGTGGTATGCTGAGATGATTTTCTAGCTAGTTTACTCCTTCATCTTCATCAGATGGTCATCTATCTACATTGTTAATTTCATTGAATTCTACATGCATAGAGTCCTCTAATAAGCTGGTTTTTCGACATATATTCTATATGCCCTACTGTTAGTTGAGTAACCTGGAAAGATACCTTCATCAGCCTTTGGATCAAACTTTTCTAGCTACTCCTTGGTGTTTAGAATGAAGCATCTACAGCCAAATGATTTGAGATAACCAATCTTAGGATTCCATCCTCGGCAAAGCTCATAGGGTGTCTTCTCAAGAATTGGGAGAATTAAAACCCCGATTCAAGATATAACAGGTTGTGTTAACAGCTTCTCCCCAAAAGTACTTTGGTAGATTGTTATCACTTATCATGGATTGAGCCATTTTAACCTATTCTTTCTTTTGACAACCCCATTTTGTTGAGGAGTATAAGAACCAAAAAACTGTGGTCAATACCATGTGCTGAACAAAATTCTTTGAAATGAAAGTTCTCGAATTCACGTCCGTGATCACTTTGGATTCTACTGATTCTAGTTCATAGTTTATTCATTATCCGATTACTTGGTTTGATAAAAGACTCAAAGATTTCATCTTTGCTACTCAGTAAGACAACCCAAGAGAATCTCGTGAAGTCATTTACAACCACCAATGAGAATATTTTTCCGCCCATGCTTATAGGTTGAACAAGACCAAATAGATCTAGGTTAAGGAGCTCTAATGATCTCTTAGTTACTACATTATTTATAGACCTAAATGACTTTTTAACTTGCTTACTAAGTTGGCAAGCTGAGAAAAGTCTATCTTTCTCAAAGCTAATACTGGGTAAACCCACAACTAGTTTCTTTTTGGCTAGTTTAGACAAAATGTTTATATTTATATTACCTACATTTCAATGTCATCAATGGATCTTAGGCTCACCTGTAAAACAGTTGCATTTTCTCAAGTACCCATGCTTTTCGAGTTGGGTACTCCCTTGTTAGCAGTGCTTAGATTATTCCAATCATACTCATCATAATAACCATTTTTATGCCTACACATTACTATGGAATGTCTAGCTTTGCCAGAAAGGCTACACGACGCTTTTGCTTTGGGCTTGCTCTTTTTCTTCTTTTTAGAGGAATTCTTCCTCTTAGAATTGCAAGTTTAGTTACTTGAAGATGAACTATTGGTTAAAGGAGGAACCCATTTCTCCTTTAAAGCCATTATCTCAGCAGTCAACTCATCTAATTGGTTAGTGAGATTGTTGTTTCGACATTCATGATATTCACCTTTTTCTTGAAGAAAGCAGATATCAAGATAAAAGGAAGAAATAGTATCATCCTGATCTTCACTTTTACTCACTAGCTCTTTGATATTTTTACCAAAAAGTACCTGATTGAATTCTTCTATAAACAAAGGAATTTCAGGATGTACCTCAGCTTGTGAGTTTTTCCCTTTGTTGTGCTCAGCTTCACATTCAACAGCAGATGAGTTACCCTTGGAAGAGGTGGTAGAATCTGTAACCTCTTCATCAGATGATGAAGATTCTTCTGAATCGCTTCAAGAGACAACAAGTGCCTCATTTTCTTGGCTAACCTCTTCTTGAATATGTCCTTTTTGAATTTAGGATAAGATGACTAAATATAGCCCTTCTCACCATAGTCAAAGGATTTTATATCCTTATAGTGCTCCTTCCTTGGTCCATCCTCAACTCCACGCCGGTGCTGAGTTGGCTTGGTTTTGTTGAGAAATTTCTTCTTAGGAAATTTCTCATTCTTCTTTATAAATCGCTTGAATCTCCTTGTCATAAGTGCCATCTGCTCATCCAAATCACTGCTGGCGGATTCATCTAATGAGTCAGCTTTTAAGATAATAGCTCTGCCCTCTTTCTCCTTGCTTTTACTCCTTTGGGGTCATCGAAAAATTTCCTTAGGGATATTTCCTGAGTCAGTAAGGTGCCAATAAGCTCATCATAACTATAAGTCTTCAGGTCTAGCTTCCTCGATCCCGCTCTTCTTGGCATCCCACTCAAGAGTTAGAGTACGAAGAATCTTCTTCACCATATCTTCTTCAATGAAGTCCTTACCTAATCTCTTTAGTTTATTAATGATATTAATGAACCTGGTATTCATGGATTGAATACCCTCGCTGGCGCCCATCTCGAACATCCCATACTCTCTGAGCATGAGATTGATCTTGGACTCCTTAACCTTGTCAATCCCCTCATAGGTGATCTCCAAATTTCTTACGCTGTCTCGCAGCTCGAGACCCTTTTAAACTATGAAAGATATAACACACAATGTACGTAATTAATGGATGCCACATTGTCCTTTAGAAGTCTTAGATCAGCTATGAGCACGGGATTTTGTACCAGCTCGCGAGTTCGATGATGATGGCTTTTCAGGATTTTATCATGGAATCGCACAAGTTTTGACTGTCCACATGATTTTCAAATGAGAGCTCTCATCATCACCAATTTTTGTTAAGAACTTAAACAAATATTTTCAAGGACTTGAAAAAATTTGACTTCAGAACAAATTAATTAAAGTTCTTTTCTTAATTAACAAAAACAGAAAAAATTAATTAAGAAAAAACAATAAAATAAAAAGATCATGGCTAAGTGGCCTCGCCGGCAAGTGCTGGCGTGGCCAGCATAGGCCTCACCAGCACAGCACCACCTCGCCTCGCCAGCATTTTTTCCTCTTTTATAGGGGGAATTTCCCATTATAAATAAAGGGACTTTTTAACAAGATAAGGATCGAAAAATTGAACGGAAAAAAATTATTTTCTTGACCAAACAAACCGGAAAAATTCTACAAAAAAAATATTTTATTTTATTGATAAAAATGGAGGATTTGTTATTGAAAAAAAATATATTTTCTTCATAAAATAATTCTGATTTTTTCATCTTTCTTTCAAGAAATACTTTGATTATATTCAAATCCAAAACAAGTTTGGATTCCGAATATAATTATTTTCAAACCAATTTTCTTTCATTTTTTTCTAAAAAATCCTCAGATATTCTTGGACTAAGAAAAAATTTAAAGTCTGAGTTTTAATATTTTTACGATAAAAATAACATATTTTCACATAATAATCAAATAAAAAAGAACAATGAGCTCTCCCAAAAATTAAGTGGATTTGTCGACGTGAATTCGCAACAAAAGGGTAAGCATCTGAGTTCCTAGAGTTGATGTTTTTTGTGTTCTATATTTTCTTTTCTTCTTAGTTCTTACCTATAATTTAATTTAAATATTTTATTATATTATTTATTTTTTTATCCCTTTTATTTAATTATTTATTTAATTGGAAATTCTCAAATGTACATGTTAGAATACCCCAACGAAGGAAATTAAAATTATTCCCAGATAACAGACCTCACCTTTTGGCATGCAATCATTTTCACTAATTAAAAAGAAGCAATATTTTTGTAAATAAAATGAATTGTTTTACTTCAAAAACAAGAATTTCAATCTTTGATGTTTTAATTAGGCCACACGGGCCCCGCCAAAATCAAATCAAACATACTTTAAATATTCATGTTGTGCTATATCTCATGTGCTAACCTTTGTGGATGCAGGTAGATTAGGTTAGATGTATGCTTAGGATTTTATTTTCATTCGGGTATTACAATTATTTTTAACGGAAATGTAATTAATAGATTAGGTGGGCAGTTGCATTCCCTGAGATTTTGTAATTTTTAATCTTTACTTTTCCACATTTATTTACTACCTTATGTATGGATTTATTACTTTCCACATTGGTGTCAAATCATAAATTATGAACACGAAAACTGCATAAGTACGAATATGCATAATTAAGAAACGCGATTTTCTGTAGATGTAATATAATGTGATCCAATAAGAAGTAAGCAACCTATCCCGAACCCAAATTTGTGTGTCTTAGAGGGCCGTCCCTCGGACATTAAGCTTCACAGGACTTTAATTCCTGGAAGAGCTAATCTAAGTGGTGACTATGTAATAAGAGACAGTGATTTCGGGTTGTGATGATCTAAATCTATTTCACTTTCTCTTTCACACCTTTCCTCTACCCGACATTTTATTTTCACCAAAACACCCCGATGGACCACGCCACTCTAACTAGCATGCTCTCGGCCCATCGCTTTCATGTCATCCGCTCACAGTGGCGACTCTACTGGGGATGTTTCTTAAACCTTTTTTTTCAAAGGTTCAAGTGCTTAAAATTATTGATCACATTATTTTGTATTTTCTTTATTATGACATATTCTTAATAATGCATTGCAATAGAAGGGATTAGTTCGTAATTTTAAGGTACCCTATTATCGCGAAGCTTTCTCTTGTACTAATCTGCCTCCTTGAGAAAAGATAGTACTTGAGTGAGTTGAGCACTTGTTACCATATCACATTTATCTCCCTCATTAGAACCTATTTGGGGAAATGCTTGGAGTGTATTTTAGTGCTTTTACATCGGCAACCTCAAAAGCAAACCTCATGTAAATAAGCAATAGGAATTTTACCCTAGGGTGTTACTCAACAAACAATCATGTATTATATAATTTTATTGTAGGTGTGATCCTTAGTATCCCCATGGTACTAAGATGAACCAAACTTGAATAAAGACTAGCAAAAACCCACTACGCCATAGATTACCTGTTGCAACAGAAACTGCTAGGTGTTTCATTAAAGTGTTGCAATTTTCAGTATAAAATTGATCTGTTGTATCACAATTGAAAAGGTGTTGAAAAAGTGATGCTAAAGAAATAAATGCATGTTAAATACACTTTTCATTACAACACATTGTGTTTAATGTTGCCAATAATGTCCAAGATCAGTGAAAAATTAACGGCAAGAATTTTCACGCCCTATAATTGATGAAATTAAGTATTAAAAAAATAAAAATAAAATTAAAAAAAATGTCATATAAATTGATTTCTCTCTCTCTCTCCTTCACTTTTTTAGCTCGTCAAATTCTCAAGCTTTTCCAGCAATTACCCTAAATCAATTGAAATCTCTTGCTCTCAAATTCCTCCCCCCTCTCTCTCTTGCCTCTCACAGTTTGGCTCGACTTCAAAATTTCCATTCTATGTTGTGATGACAAATTTCGATATTATGCGTCTTGTGGGTTAACATAAGCCGAAGAATTTTTCTGGTAATTCTCTTTGTTTTCATGTTAACTTTTCATTTAAATTTCTTCTATGATATTGAATGTTCTAATTTTAAGGATATATTAAGCAACTACATATTTGTTCAAAAATTAGGGTTCGAGTCTGTTGTTTAATGAAGAAGATGGTTGTTGATTTTGACTTTTGTTTTGTTTATTTTATTTTTCTGAGATCTTTGTGAATCGGTTTTATATAATAAGCTTGATTGTTTTGGTTAATTATAACTAAAATCAAGAAGAGGAACTTTGCAAGATCAAATTTCAGTGGCGTAGAATAAGATTATTTAGAAAGGGTGTAAATTTGATGGAATCTCATCTGACAACAGAAATTTTAAATCTAAGCAAAAAACGAAAATCAAATCTAAGAGAAATTTTAAATTAATAATTTCTGTTTGTTTCAGAAATGCATAATAAGAATGTTTTTAATGTCTTGAGCTTCTTGGCCTTCGTTAAAAAAACAGAAAGTTGGTAGATTTGTTTTGTTAATATAATGCAAGTTGATTCTAGTGCATTCTTCTCCTCATGCTTGATTTGTCTTTTATTTTCTTTGAATTTTTACCACGGTCTTAATGGTTAAGACTAAACTTATGACCTCTAGAGGTCTAATGTTCAAGTAATATCCTGGATGGAGTGAAGATTTTCCCTTCTATTTAATGTAAGTGCAATTGTACTTGTTTCAAATTTGAAATTCTAAATAGTGAACGCTACAAGTCTTCAACATGAAACCATTGGGTGGTCTTTTGTAAAGCTTTTCTTACAGTAGATGGTCAAATGAAACCAAGTCAATGTACTGTAACATTGAATTGTTATCAGACGATTATTTTAATGAAATGTTCAATACTGCATCTAACTCATATTTGCTGATCTACGTGTATACTGAGTTGCTATTCTGCCAATTGGATGTGTTGCTTATTTTTTTCATATAAATCCTAATTATGTACTTCTAAGAGCAGCTGCATGTTTTAGGGTTTAAGTTGTTGAACTTTTATCTTAATTATATATATAGATAAACAATTACATATATGACTTATGCACAGATTACGGGGTAATGAAAGTGGTATGGTCAAATATTTTTGACCAATCATATGTGATGAAGTCACTCATGCCTTTGCTGTGTTTTCCTAAAATGTTTCTAATTAGTTTTTTTCCATATATTTTAGTTTTTATATTTTTGATCAAAAGACACAAGATAGCAATTGCTAAGTGGTACATACGTAAATTTTAGTCAGTTCAACCATTCATCCAGATTCTTGTGAGTTGAAGCTTATTGTTCAAATGAACATTGGGATCTTTAGAGGGCTAATGGAAAAGGGTAGGCAGGGGAGGCAATTGGGGTCAGTTTTGGTAGTTTGTGAGACAGTTGATGATTTAGTTTTGGCTGTTGTAGGAATGGGACAACACATTCTAAAATGTGAGGATAGGATAGGATTGGCCAGGCATGCCAATGATATGAAGTCTACTTTTAGTTTTCCTAGTATTTTTCTTGTATGGACCAGTCAAGCCTTGTATGTTATTATACATTGAATTGGTTTCATTTGACCTTCTACTGGGTGAAAAGCTTTAGAAAAGACCACCCAATGGATTCATGTTGAAGACTTGTAGTGTTCACTATTAAGAATTTCAAATTTATTGGGAAATGCATGTATATGTTACTTATTCAAGTTTGTCATAAATTCTCTACATATTAATGAGACCGGTTAAGCTACTAGATTTGTGAATTTTATTGAAACACTTTACATATCGTAGTAATTTGTAATGAAAGCATTGAACCATGTATGACTATATATTATATTTGGTGATAAGCAAGGTTGCTTTGTATTTAATATTTAATTTGCTGTTAAGCTATTAGCCGTTCTCATAATGCAGCTTTTGGCTTGTGGATTTTGTGCAATGATGATGTAATGGTCATAAATTATAAATCTCTCTGATATTTTTTATGCACCAATGTTGAATTATATAGCTAGATTGAGGCCTTTTATTGGCTTAGGCTGCAGTATTTACTCAAGGATGGGTCCTGTTAAAAAATATCTATTATTTTTACAATAACACCTCATCTCATTATTCTGATTTTATTATTGCTTAAATTGGATGGATTTTGATGTCGGCAATAATAGAGGCAGATTATATATTTTCATTCAAACTATTGTCATTCAAATTTAGTGATTTTTAGATTAGTGTAGTTTTGTTGAAACTCTACTAGATGTTGACTTGTCAAATTGAATGATTCTGGCACTGTTTGTTTTGCAAGAAGGAGCATTCTAACGGCACTTCAAGCGGGTGCAGCTTTAGCAATAACTTCTACTGTCCATTGATTTTGCAAGATTTTAATATTAGGTATGTTTAATTTCCATACCTATTTGAGCTGATATGATAATCATGTGAATATGTTACGCAAAACCCTGCGTTGTAGTTTCCTTTTAATGTATCAAAGTTCTATTATAGTTTATATTCTATTATGAGATATATGCGATGCTTAATGTATAATCAGTTTATTACCTTTTATTTAATTGGTTTAGGATTAGATATTGTTGATATCAACATATATTACTGTTATTGATAGCCTAATTTACTACACAACTATTTGTAATGTTATGCAACTCATGTTGATTCTGTATTTGCCTATAAATTTATGACAGTTTTATCATAGTTGCTATTGTAATGGAATTCTTGTAATGTTTGATGTACCATCATTTAATAATACCTTAGCTTTGAATGTTTTATGATTAAATGTTGTTTCTCATTAGCATAGAAGTATAGTTAGTGGGTGGGATGTATAGTTTGTTTAGATTCTTAAGACATCTACCTTCCTTCTCTGTAGTAATGGCTACTGAAGAGAAGAGGTGGCTGGAATATCCTTGATCTAGTGATCGATATATTAATGGGGTGAATGCAATTCTGAATAATGCCTTCGCAACTTCCCTTGAAGGCAATGAATTTAGGTATCCTTGCAAAAAATGTCACATCCAACAATGGCATTATCGCGATGTGATATTCGATCATCTCATTTGCTATGGATCCTTCCCTCCTTATTTCCAATATGTATATGATGTTAGAATCACAAATTCAGAACGTACTGTTAATGAGGTGGAGGGTGACATGTCAACGATGTTTGGTGATAATTTACATACAATGTTGAGAGCCACATATCGAGATGTGATCAATAATGAAGAATAAACTAAAGTACCCTATGAAAGAGCTAATTCAGAAGCACGCAGGTTTTATCGACTACTTAATGAGGGAAAGGAACCATTATATCTAGGCTGCAAGAATTTCTCAACTTTGAGCTTCCTTGTTCGTTTTTACCATTTGAAATGTTGCGATGGAATGATAGATTCAAATTTCAATCATGTGATGGATATACTTAAGGAGTATTTCCCCTTTGCGAACATACCAAAGTCTTTCAATCATGCTAAGACTACTATAAGAGATTTAGGTCTTGACTACAACAAAATTGATGCATGTCCCAATGCTTGTACGTTATACTGAGGTGAAAATAAAGGTAGGGAATCTTGCAGAATTTGTGGTGTATCTAGGTGGAAAGTGGTGGACAATTCTACTATTTCTACAAATGGTTGTGAAGGAAATATTCCACGCATTCCAGCCAAGTTGATGAGATATTTCCCACTTAAACCAAGGCTGCAACGACTCTTTATGTCTAAAGACTTGTCTCAAGTTATGAGATGGCATTTGGTAGGATGAAAAAAGGATGGGAAGATAAGACATGATGCTGATGGCGAGGCATGGAAGGCGATGGATACAAATATCCCCATTTTGCATAAAAAATACGAAGTATCTTACTTGGTATAGCTACTGATGGGTTAAATCCTTATCGTACAATGAGTTCAACTCATAGCACATGGCCTATTATGCTCATCAATTACAACTTGCCACCTTGGCTGAGCATGAAATCTGAAAATCTTATTCTTTCAACACTAATATCTGGTCCAGATTCCCCTGGGAATAACATCAATGTTTGTATGAAACCTTTAATTACAGAGTTGAAAGAGTTATGGGATGTAGGCATAGAAACCTATGATGTCATGGCTAATGAGACATTTAAGTTGTATGCAAGTGTGTTATGGACTATTAGTGATTTTCCAGGCATGGCAATCGTAGGAGGCTATAGTACAAAAGGTTTCCTAGCTTATCCATCATGTCATTATGAGACCACTTCTATGTATTTGAAGAATAGTAAGAAAGTTTGTTACATGGGCCGTAAGAATAGTATAGGTTTGATAAGAAAAGGTTTGATGGGAAAATTAAAACTAAAGAGTTTCTTAAGCCTGTAAGTGGTAATGAAATTGAAATTTTGTTAAGTGATTATGAGAATGAGTTTGGGAAGTTAAAGAGAAAGCGAAAGGCTACTGATGATTCATCTTGGAGGAAGAAGTCAATTTTCTTTGAACTACCTTATTGGAGACATAATTTACTTAGACATAATTTGGATGTCATGCATATAGAGAAGAATGTTTTTGACAACATAGTGGGAGCTTTACTAGGTATTAATGGTAAGATAAAGGACTACTTAAATGGTCGCAATGATTTGCAAGATTTGGGCAATAGAAGAAACTTGCACCCATTTGTCACAATTGATGGAAAACCCAACAAGAATTATCCACCAGCAGTATTTAACATGACAAATGAAGAGCAAGATATATTCTGCTCAAGCTTGAAGAATGTTAAATTGCCATATGGGAGTGCATCTAATATCAGTCGGTGGGTGAATGTGAAGGAAAGGAAATTCTCGAGGTATAAAAGTCACAATGCTCACTTTATTCTTCAATATTTGCTACAATTTGCTGTCTTGAAATCATTGAAACCTGAAGTTGCAATACCATTTATTAGATTGGGTGCATTTATAGAGGTATATGCCAAAAAGTTATTGATCTGGGAGACATTAAGAAATTGTAGCAAGACATTGTAGAAATACTTTGTGAGTTTGAGTTTACATACCCACCTTCATTCTTTGATGTAATGGTTCACTTACAAGTTCATTTATGTAAGGAAATGGAACTAGGTGGTACATTATATACTCAATGGATGTTTACGATTGAATAGTATAGGGTAAATTGAAATCATATGTTCATATATTTATCCCAAATTATGTTTCCTTGAAATGCTTATATGTTCATAGTTATTGGTTTATGTTTGTTGGGTTATACGTACATTTCATGTTTGTCATTAGAATTCCCTTGTGTGCTAGAAAATTGAAAAAAATGGGAAAGAACCATCCAAGGATGAAATTTTCTTTCATACCCACAAACGGAAAGAGGGGCGTCAATACAAGATAAATATTGATGCCATAAATTCTAAAAATTGTAAGTAATATGCCTACTTTTGTATTATAGTATTAATTTGTATATCTTTGGTAGTTGGATCTGGAAAGAAATATCTACTTGTTTTGCCTTATGGAGTAAATAAGCATTAGCTGGCTACTCAAAATGCATAGTTTATTTTTGTTCAACGAATCATTGATCCCTCGTGAGAATTTTTATTCTGAATTGGCATAAATTCTGAATCTTATGTTTCCAACCTAGATTTTGAACTCTTTTCAGTGACATTCTAAACTCTTTCCTTCATTCTACATTTGATGTTTCTTGGTATTCTAACTAGTAAATTATCTTGTAACCCACTGCTCCCTAGTTCTCTAATTCAACAAACATATGTCTGTCATTGTTTTTGTCTATGTAGCTTTCTTTTTCTACAACTCGAATTAACTACTATTGTTTTTATCATTGTGTCATTTGGATTCTAAACTTAAGTGTTGTTTTGGCATTTTGTAGTCTACTCTTCAAGGATTTTGCAATTCTGGTGTGAATAGTGAAAGCATTGAGCAGCTGATTGGCGGGAAATCATCTCATGGACCCTCATGGGTCATTGGCAGGTGTGCATTACCAAAGAAATCAAAGTCAATGAAGGTGGAAAACACTTCAAGTGAGGCGGCCATTAGTGTTGAAGAATTAGAAGCAAGGCTGCAAGATAAAATGCAAGTGACAGTGAAGGAGACAGTCAATAAACAGGTGAAACAACAATTGGCTTTGATTGTTAACAAGATTGCTCCAGATAATCCTAATATTACAATTAATTTGGGTTCCATCAATTTGTATGATTGTGAGATTTCAAGTGACAATGTCTCTATGAGGGAAGACATGGCGATTGATTAAGTTATGGATTGAACTTTGTTGGAAATTTGTTTCGATAGTTGTGTTTTGTGGAAAATTTGTCCTATGAAGTTAGATACAATATTATGAACTTAGGTATTTAAGTTATGGATTTTATTTTTTGTGAACTTGGATACAATATGGACTTGTGTATGAAAAAATATGGTAGCAAGACTTTTATATGCTTATTGTGGATGTCTTTATAAATTATATTATGAATTGTTTAGGTGTTTTGGTAATATAAATTAATGGAGCTATATGGATAAATTTATATAAAAAAAGTGTTGCCAATATTGTTAAATTGAGTTGCAACTGCCCACTCAAGTGTTTTCAAAAGATGTTGCCATAATGAAAGATGTGTTGCAAATGGGAAATAAAAAGTTGCAATGTTTAACAAAAGTGATGCAGGTGATAAATAAAGTATCAAAAATAAGAATTCCAAAGTTGAACAAAAATGATACAAATGATAACTAAAGTGTCCAAAAATTTGTGTTGCAAATATTAATAATAGTGATGCAAAATAATAAAAAGTGTTTCACAGAAGTGTTGCAAACATGAATAAAAGTGATGAAAATAATACAAAAGTGTATAAAAAAGTGTAGTTGTAGTATCAATAAAGTGTTGCAAAAAATGTAATGGCTGTTAACCATGATGGTGGGGGATTTATTAGCAACACCAAAAATGGTGTTGCAATAGGCTTAAAAAGTGATGCAACAGCTACCTGTTGCAACACAATTTGGTGGGTTGCAAAAAATGCTAAATGTGTCGCAACAGGCACCTATTGCAAGGAGAGTATAACCATCACTTTTTTTGGGAATAGTGTTACAACAGAAGCTGTTGCAACATTTTTAACACTTTACGTAACATTTTTCTGGTGATGTAACAAGCCATCTATGGTGTAGTGACCCTACGAGCAAGAGTTGCATGGTTGGAAATTTGAACATTGCATGCTTTGTGCTACTTGTTTACTACTTTTAGTTTATCACTTTACAAATGTCATGCTAACCACGAATCTTAGTGCAGACACTTGAACACACACACTCATGATATTAAAATGATGTAACATAACATGTTCACATCATCATGACGCCAAATCAGTGTCACACATACTTAGGATTAATTGACACTCGAGATCGTATCACCCTAGAATACCATAACCAATTAGAATCATGAGCATCATTCACCCCAATTTGTGTGATGTCCACTTGACATCTGACACTTAGCCCAAAAGGGGCAATAACATATCCAACACATTAACTATGAGATGTCTATTCAATATCTAACTCATAGCCCACACGGGGCAATAATATATCCCACACATTACCTATGAGATGTCCACTCGACATCCAACTCATAGACCACACGAGGCAATCACATATACCACATAGCCCAAACAGGGCCAATACCTACGCAAACCATTTTTTCCCACATAGTATGATGTCCCTGCTGACATTCGAACCTAAGGCCACACGAGACGAACTCTTTTCAAAAGTTTTACCTTACCAATCCTCAAGGGTATACGCTTAATATCCAAACCATTCACCCACACGGGGCAATGATTCATACATCACCACATACCCTCAAAAGTAGTGATGACCACACCGGTATCCGAAACTCCGCCCTAATTGGGAAAAATAACCAAATCATTCATTTAATAGCTATATAAAATAGTTATTTTCATTTTATTCGACTTCATCAGGGTATGTCCCACTGCTTACCCGGAATCAATTTAACCTCCTCATTCCATGAGATCTAGTCACAGTACAAAATCTCAAACTCTTTACCTATTACCACATGGGTAACTTGGCCACCTCATTTACACCACTCATGCTACAATGTCACACGGACACCGTACAAATCTCAAATCCACCACAGGGGTTGGATTTTCATTTTCACCTATTTTCATTTTATCTAACAACTAACCTATTTGTTTAAAATGGATTGACAAATAAATTATTTATTTCATGTCATGGCACATTAACCCTTTGTGAATGCAGCCATAACATTAAACATCTCATGCATTTTTTACATCATGAATCGTATCACGAATCTTACATGCATGATCTGATCTTCTGCTTGTGTATCTTGACTTGGAAAATACCTGCTCACCGCTTGGTCTGCATTTCTCCAATCTTGGTTAATGTAGAGGGGGTTTTGTACACTAACTCAAGTGAAGACTCGGTTCTGATTCAGATTCAGTTCAACGTGCAAATTTCAATCTTGATAGCATGGGGAGGTAAAATTGATTCTAGGTAACAGTGGAGGATCACCCCTTCCTTACTAGACTGAACTCTCAACAGACACATCAATCATCAGTAAGCACTGAGATTACAGCTACCTTGAATGCCCTTGTATACAATGAGAAACTAGCATCAATTATTCATTAACACGTTGGGATAAGTTAACTAAAGAATGGGTTCATGATTTGGTGTCCAATCTAGATGTCACCCTTAATATCGGCGGTCCGACTAGTCAGCCTAAAGCAAGGGGAGATTCTCCTTCTTATTCGATATCTTTTTAAGATATTAAGAAGTGTTTAACAAGGTGGAGAGGATGGAGCATTTGGAATCTATGGACAAACCTATGGGGAACTATGAGCAAGGAATTTTACTCCTGACTCGTGAGTTCGATGATGAAGCTGTAATATTTTCCCTTGTTAGCTTTTTTACATTTTGCAGGGTCCTGAACTTATCTAGGAATCATCCGCCTTTTTTCTTTAGGCTTCCTTTTCTTAAAAAAGCCCGTGCCCAAAATAAAAACCCAATCTGGCCATGTAATGTCGTTAACGACATCGCAATGTCGCTAACAACATTGTAATATCATAAATGACATTACCAATGTCGTTAATGACATGACATTGATAGCAGAACTAAAATTGCACTTTGTGGACTTTTTCAACCAAAAATTCAAATTTTTACCACTTGCTCAGATTCTATCATTGAAATAAAGCTGCCACACCCCCACAAAAGACTTTGGATCCCCAACATTTACATTGGGATGAGGAAATAAGTTGAAAAAAGGGAAAGAAGAAAAATCCAACTTTGACTACCTTTTGGATTGAAGGGAGCTCTCTCTTTAAGGGAGCTGAGTTCCAGCCATAGGGGAGGGGGAGAAAACCAGGAAGAGGGGGATTTTTTAGCAGAAACATTTTTAATATTGATAGGAAAAGAGAAATCTTAGGAAGAAAGTTTCCTTTGGATTTTGTTCTTAAGTCCTTTGAGTGCATTTTAAGTATTTTGATAACCAAAGAATTAACTTTTAATCTCTTTGAACTTGTAATTCGAAAACTTGAGTGTGTAAGTTCATGGATAGGGCATGAACTTGGGCCATCTTGGGTCATTTAGGCAAGTTCAAGGTTTAGTTCACTTGTTTTGGAAAGTGAGGTATATTGAGAATTTAGGCAATGCTTAAGGTTTAGACTTGAATGGAGAGTTTACAACATCTTTATCACTCACTTGAATGTTACTACGCCTTCTGAAATATCTACTTTAGCAAGGAATAGATCCCTTCCAAAGAATTTCGGCAAATCAGCAAATCCAACCAAAAAGAAACAAGGAGAGTTTCCTGGAGGATTTCATGGACCTTAAAGAATGTGGATTCATGACTACGGGGTAAGCCTCTGAGTTCCTAGAGTTTGTGCTTACGGTTGTATGCTTTTCTTTTTGAAGTTTCATCTTCTTTTCGGTTATTTTTCATTTTTGCACACCAATCTGTTTTCTGGAAAATTTATTGTGATTTCAAATCTTTTGAGTATTTTTTTTACATAAACATATTCTAAATATCTTGAGCTTTCAGGAATGATAAAGATCATCCAAATCAGTTTAGTATAGCAAAAGTTATGATCGTTTAAAGTTTCGCATTTTCGTTTTGCTGCTTTCTGCTGTTTCTGTGTGTTTTCTATAGGTCTGGAGCCTCGATGTCATTAACAACATTACCTAATGTCATTAATGACATTGCAATGTTGTTAGTGACATCACCTAATGTTATTAATGACATTGGCCTTGGCAAAATGCAGTTTCTCTTTGTTTTGCTCTGTTTCGAATCTTTTGAGCCTGGAACAACCAACTGAGACCCTTCTGAGTTTGGAAATGCATCATTGGGGGTAACAAACCTCTAAATTGTAATTATTTAGGAGTCATATGTGATTTATAAATTTATTAACATGTTGATTAAGGTTTGGAGTAGCAACGGTAGCGCTTTGGGCCATTCATATCGATATCGCCCTTCACAGGAAAGTCGGTAATGATATGGATGATATTATTATCGTTGTTTACCCATACAACAGCTAGGTTATGCATGTTCAGCTTAGATTTATGTTTCTAAATGTTGTGTTAGGTCACCTACACAAAGAGAACTCAAATTCCCGGATAACCGACCCAACAATATAACATGCGGCATTTTCACTAATAAAAATGACCATCATAGTTGAAAATAAAAATGAACAATTTTCATGAAATACGAACTTCGAAACCATCTATGTTTTAATTAGGCCACACGGACCTCGCTACAATCAAATCGGACATACGTGCCATACCTTATGCTAACCTTTGTGGATGCAGGTTAGATGTATGCTTAGGAATTTATTTTTTCCTTCAAGTATTGCAAATATTTTACGGGAAATGTAATTAATAGATTAGAAGGGCGGTTGCATCCCCCGAGGTCTCATAATTTGTAATCTTCACTTTTTCACATTTACTTTCCGCATTTATTTACTGCTTTGTGGATGGAGTTGCTGCTTTTTCTATACGTGAATCATGCACATAAACTCCAAAAATGACCTAAGTGCGAATATGCACAATTAAGAAAATACGGTTTTCTGTAGATGTAATATAATGTGATCACTTAAGAAATAAGCAACTTATCTCAGACCTGAATCTCTGTGTCTTAGTATGCCATCCCCTGGATGTTAAGCCTCATAGGACTCTAATTCCTGGAAAAAGCTAATCCAGGTGGCGACTCCACACTAAGAGATGGAAGATTCAGGTACGAACCAATCTAAAAAATGTTTTCGCTTTCTCTTCCAACCATTTCCGGGTCCACGGCTTGGTAACTTCCTTTTAAAACACCCTGGTGGACCGTGCCTCTCATCCCTGCTCATTCTCGGGCCACCGCTTTGTGTCATTTGATCACAGGAACCTTCCAAAGGATACTAGTACGAGATGATAACATCAATGATGTAATAAATTAGCTTGTTGCAACTTTGCCCGTGAGGCTTTTGAACGATTTGAATAAATTGAACTTTGTTTACTCACTTGATATCCTATTGATTGACACCACACATTCTCATAAACATATGCCTAATGTTTTTAGAATGTATGACATATCATGTCATGAAATTAATTTGGGTATAAATGGATCCCTTACAATTGTAAAAAGTTCAAATGATTTGACTCCTGAGCGAAAGTGATAGACAAACAAAAGTACTTAAACAAAGCATGATAGCATTCGCCTCATCCTATAAGATCGATGGAAAGATCTTCGAGCATGAAACGTCCACTAACTATTAAGTCAACCAAGCAAAAGTCAAAATGATCGAAACTAGAATGGGCCAAAAAGTCAACAAAACAAACTGAAGTTAAGTGCCCCAAAAATGGTCAAACAATCAATGCAATGGACTAACATATTGCCAATGACACAAAGAAGGGGTCACACCAGCATGTCAACAACTTCATCACATGGCCCACCAACACTTACGAGGTGATCATTACATTGTTGAACATAAGTTGTTCACCCTCGATGGAATCAAGCTACACTTAATACACCCAATGGATCTGAAGCCTCTGATCCCCAACATATCACTTATTTTTGGAGAATAATTGAATTCATAAGGAAACATTGATGACCAATACTCTGTTAGACATGATGTATGCACTAGAGACAATTAGGTCGATATGTCTTTATTAGTTATAATGTACAAACAATTTTGAATTATTATTAATAATAATTAAGGCATCTTTGTTGCTTATAAGTGCTTTCTATTTATTATTGTATCTCATTGGTATCATATATGTTTAATATGTATATGTGCATTGATGAGACAAAGTCCATGACTATTTTATAGCGTAAAAGTGCGTGGGCATAGTGGGAACTATGTGGTGTGAGACCTGCACATACGTGTTACCATGAACAGTTTAAATATCCCTAGTCATAGTTTCATTGAGACTAGACAGCAATGGAACGAATAGACTAACATGTGTAGGATTACTCCTTGGACTAGATCTAAGTAGTCGATCTCACGAGCTAAAGATGGTACCTTGAGTTAACACATGAATGGATTCGAGTAATACATTGGAGATTGCTATAAGACAGACACTCAGAAATTACTATATTAATGTGTTGGTGACATGTCTTATTGCAGTAGCTGTATAAGTATCCTCAACCTGAGATACCAGTTACCTTATGTAAGAGTTGCTATACTTTGGGCCATAATTATTCATACCCTGTCAATCAGGATGACATAGGTGATTATGGGTATAGCGATGATCAAATGTTGGTAAGGTGTGTAATCAAGATGGGATCCATCTCTCCTGATATAGCAATATAATGGGAGATGTACCTTAGGGCCCCTTATTGAAGTGACACACTCATAAACCTCTGATTAGAGTATAAGATTGATAGAGCGAGTTTCTAGTCAATCAAGATACATAATGGCTGAGTGGTGTTCTTCGTGAACAAGTCTAATTCTAGGATAGCTACATCTATTACACGAGCTAACACTTAATTCGAGCTTAATAAACTAGATGGTACTTAACCTAATGGAAGGAGTGTATTGCATTGGTTACTATTGCAATACCGGATCAAGTCATAGGCATGTGACGTTTCAAATATTACGGGATCATACGTCATTTCTAGAAAGCCCATTTTATTTTCTAAAGCTATCAAGTTCCATATCGGTCTGAAACAAATGAACATAGGTTGTTCGAAGTGGGGCCTGTGCTGCTACCCCTCAAGCCAATGGGTTCGCGGACCGCTAGCGCCCAGGGGTAGCCCGCATGCAAGCCCACAAGCTTGGCTTATGGGATAAGGTAAGCCCATAAGGGCTTACCTTGTGGCAACTCACGAGTCAGCCCGTAGGTCCCCATACCCGCTATACATGGGATGGGTTTATCCCATCCCATGTAGAGTTAAAAGGGGAGTCTATCACTCCCCCATTTTCCCTATAAATAGGGTTTAAGCCACTCATTATTCACACACACCATAAAAGCTTATAGATATTTTTCTCTCTGATTTCCACTCTCTTCTTCCTTTGTTATGTGAGATCCTCCATGAGTTTCTCCAAACAAATCAAAGAATTTTTATTAAAGGCTCTAACTCTAAGTGAGGGTTCGAGATTATTTTCGGATTGATTTTTCGAGTATTCTAGTTGTTGCTGTTAATCGAAGGGTTCTACCTCTTCGAGATTTTGGTCGGTGAAGATCCATGTTGATAAATTATAGAGGCTCTCCTAGTTTGGAAGCTTGTGCCATTGGAATTACTCAAAGGGAACACCGCTACAAAAAGAGAGATCAAGTACTCATCAATTGGTGATGCTTTAATCTTTAGATGCTAGGTTTCTTTTATATGTTTTATAAACCTAAAAGCATCTATGGAACATTTTAACTTAAATTATATCAATCATGGCATGCTTAGGAGTTCCTTAGGTTAATTTTGAGTTTTGAAATTTCGCCTTACAATGATTGCATGTTCAATTACTATCTTGATTAACCTTACGTGGTATCAGAGCCTTCCTTATTATATGCATGATTGATTATAGCATGTTAAAATGTAATTTCTATGAATTGATTGAAGTATTCTACGCATGACTTACGGTTCAAATCCTGTTATAGAAAATGATGTGATAACTAGATTAAGGTTTTGTTCAAACTTAGTGTAGGTGATTATCATAAAAAATTAGCAATGTTCTACCACATGGGGTAAATTCTTTAATTGAGGGTCATCCCATACTTCACTTAATTAAAGAACGAAATCTTAAAATCATAATTGTCCATTGTATTACGAATCAAAGTGTTTGTGGTGATTTTGGCAAGGAATTGATAAGGTTGCTCATTCACATTAAGGGGGCCTCTCCTACCTAGAAGTCACCATCGGTATTATATTCATGAATACCCGAGGGATTTTTCTGACTTAGTCGATTTCTAGTATGGGAATTGGATTCTACATATGGTTTTACAAATGTGATTTAAAATGTTAAATTAAAACATATTGACATAGGTGCAAGAACTTAAAACATGGACCTTGTTTGTTTTGCATGCTAAGTGGAGTCTTGATAAGTTTATAATTACACTTATTATCATGATAAATTTATACATTAAACACTATAGTTTGAGTCATTTTTATACTTCATATAAAAGATTTCATGTGGTATGTAGTTGTTTTTTATGCAAATGCAGATACTAGGTAAATCTTGGGAGTAAAATGATCCAAAGTGGAATTCTATGAAAATAGAGTGAAAAAGGTGTAAAAAGATGCATGGAACTTAAAGATTTAGCTTAGGATCGAAGCTGTCAAAGATCGGTGAAGTTACAAGGAGATTTCTGAAGAAAACTCCATTCATGGTCGCGACAATCATTCGCGGTCACGACCTGGTCACTTCAGAACAGAATTCTACCAACAAAAGATTCACGCTCGCAACTTGTCTATCGCGGTCGTGACATGGATGGTTTTCTGGTATTATCTTCTTAACAACCAACCACCAGATAAGCATGATCAACCGCCATCAACTACCAACGGTTATGGATGACCAACTACCTTTGAAAAGTCAACCAATCATGAAAAGGTGCCTCTTCATTGTGGATAACATCAAGTTTCATCAACCAATCAAAGTGAAAAGGCGTAATCTTTCACAAATGGATAAGACTCTTCGTTTGGATAGATGCAACCCTTCAACTCTATAAATAGGGCTCTAATTCTTCACAAATTTCATGGAATAAAGTGCACACTAAGAGATATAAATTTCGTGCATATAGTAGGGAAGAAATGTGGGGAGAGAGAGTTATGATCTCCTTTCTTAGTTCTTAGTTTGAGAGAGTGAGATTGTAAAGTGATTTGATCATTCAATCACTATATTTCTTCGCATTACTAGCGATTATTGTAAAAGTGTACGACGCGAAGCATTCTTCAATAAAGAGTTTATTGTTCTTCCCAATCTTCTATCTCAATTTACAAACTGAATACAAGCCGAAAGGAGTGTTCTACATAAAGTCAAGATCGAAGGCGAGTAGATGCAGGAATTGCGGGAATTGACGACTTCCATTAAAGAGTGGATACGGTTTGATCAACTTTAGCTTTCACTTGCAAACCTTTATAGCTTTACTTGTTTCTTCATCTTATACTTTCTCTATCGAAGTTTATGATATGTCTATGTGTCATAACGAGTAATTTGTCTTGTTTTTCGTTTACATCAATTAAGTTGCATTCTTTCACATTGATTTTAAGAGTAGTTTCAGGGTTAACGTGTTTTGATAGTGATCACTGGACCTGTGATTTAACGTCGTTTAGTAAGACAACATTTTTGGAATGGTAACTTGCTAAATGTGGTTATGTGAGAGCGACCCGTACTAAGCATAGCATTGATGTTATTCAGGTTTTTGTGAATTGATGCAAGTCATTTACCCTAGATAAGAAAAGTCATTTCATGTGTAACTTTATGTGCC
>CATIWQ010057956.1:0-67218 GCA_949673415.1 Euphorbia schlechtendalii | reverse complement strand
GTGATCTATGTTTTTCTTGTAAATGTAGTACAGATCTGTTCAGTGGTCCAGGATTAATAATTTGTGCTGCTCTTCGAATATTTGCCATTTTTCCTTGCACAAGAAAATAAAAATATTTTGTGAAATTTAACTTATCATACTAAGCATTTAACATGTTAACTCAAGCAAAAAAGAGAAAATTTCAAATATTTTTAAATATAAATAAAGAGGTCCAATTATATCATAAAAACAACAACTACAATTTAATTTCATTAACTTACGTCAACTTTTTTTGCATAATAAAATATGTTAATTTCAGTAATTGGTGATATGGAAGTCAACAAATATTTTATTAGAGTAATTTTCCATTATTTACAAATTAAATAATTTAATGCAACAACGAAAACTAAAAAATTTATATAAAAATATGAAAAAAGAATAATGTAAATTTATGTTACATACCTCTTGCTTTGCTTAATCAACTCCTTCAGAAAAAAATTTATCAAGTAATCAAATTCAATTGAAAGTATGAAAATATTTGAAGTTGGAAGTTGGATGTGGAAAAATTTGAATTGGATGGGAGTATATATAGGGGTGGGGGAATGCTGGGGAATCTCCAACAGTGAAGATTCCCCGCTGCTGGCTGCAGCGCCATCAGTTTTTTTTTTTTTACTGTGTTGTCAAAGAATCGAAACTATTTGTTTCGGTTCTTTGACATGTCTGCAACCGAGGCAGACTTTGTCTGCCTCGGTTGCAGCGCAGTGCAAGAACCGAAACGAAAAGTTTCGGTTCTTGCACTTTAATTAAAAAAAAATTAAAAAAAAAAAATTTGAACTGAAATGATAAAAAAAATTTCGGTTCTTGTACAATAAAGAACCGAAATATTTTTTGTCATTTCTTTCTTGGTTAAATCGACTATATTTTAGGATTTAAATCTTAACCCAACTATATTTTGTTACTTTTCATCTACAGGAGCATTATTCAGGTTCAAAATCCGTTTCCGGCATTTTTTTGAATTTCCCTTTTATCTGTTGGTTTACTTGAATTTCAAATTGATATACTTGTATTGAAAAAAAAATCTTGCTTTGAATTTTTATAAATTGTTTTCATAACTTCATATATTTCTTCAATTTCTTGAATTCCCGGCAATGGAAGCCACCGTGCTCTCTCTTTTAGCTCTCCTCTCTGTACTAATCTCAGCCAGTTCTTCCCCTCTTCCGAGATCAAGAACCCTTTACGAGATCGCCTGCACAATGTGCTCAAACTGCTGCAACCCGGTCCCCTCCTCCCCTCCACCGCCGCCGCCTTCACCGTCACCTCCTCCACCACCATCCTCCGTTGAGTACTGCCCACCACCACCATCCCGTTCTTACTACTACTCTCCACCTCCACCTTCCACTTACACCTACTCCTCTCCGCCGCCGCCTCAAGGCGGCGGCGGCGGGTCTTATTACAATTACCCTCCGCCTAGCTACAATAATTACCATGCTCCTCCGCCTCCTAACCCGATTGTGCCTTACTTCCCTTTCTACTTCTACAATCCGCCGCCTGCTTCCATGTCCGGGTCTTCTAAATTCGCCGGTGGCATTGGTCGGAGTCTTGGTTTACCGGCGATCTCAATTTTGCTCATGTTCATTTATTGGTAAATAAATTGAAATAATTTTAGGCAGATCTGGCAATATGCAGCAGAACAGCGCAATTCAAGTTCAAGAAATCAACGATATGATTGCAGAATAACAAAAAAATCCTTATTTCAATGGTTTTGAAGATAGCAAATTTGTCAAGTAAACTTTCCTCTTAATTCTCTTTTTTGCTGTAAATTGTTGAATATTTGTATCTGTTTTTTTTCCCTTGGATTAATTAATTAATAAGAAACTAGTTTTCTCCTGTTTATGAAGCTCCAGTAATTTAATCACCTGCAAACAGAAATTCAGCTGCTGGTTAAGTTATGTTATATGTTATTTTAATGTGGCACTTCGGATTAATTTAAGGAGTATTAGTCACCTTTGAAAATTTAGGGTTAAAAGCTTCAATGTTTCCTTATTTTGGAGAAATTCTTAAAATGGGAAGTGATTAAGTTCAAGCATTCCCCATATAATATATTCTCAAAATGGGGTTCTCTATATATGGAGAATCTCATTTTGGGGAATGGTTATTATATTAATATTCTTTTTAGTTTTGATTTAATTTAATGTGTTTAATATTTTTTTGGTTATTGGGAATAAATTTGATGTAAAGAAATTAATATAATAATAATAAAATATTATTACTTTATTGGAATCTGAAATGGGGAATGGAAAATGAAGAACATGGTTGAAGCAAAAACACTGTAAATTCTGCAAAATGTGGTTTGTGGAATAGATTATGGGAAAAATAGTTGGACTTACTCCAATAGCACCAAATTTAGAGAACAGTTTGTGCACAAAGATAAAGGGTCTGTTTGGTATTGCTTTTCAAACTGCTGTTCCAATAAGTTGCTCTCACAAATTTTTTATATAACTGCATATTTTGAATTTGAACAACACAGTTTAGTTCTTTATACTATTTAATTAGAAACTGTCTTGACTTATTTTTTTCCAAAATCACCTCCGCTGCTTATAGGAAAAGCTTGAAAATGAAACTTTTCGAAAAAGCAGCTTGTGAAAGCACAACTAAACTGGCCAAAGTTATTTAGGGAAAGTATGCATAAAGTTTAATTGCATTACAGGAAGGTGGATGAGAATTTTTAATGGCCTAATGCATCTTGAACTCCTGAACTTGTTCCTAAATTTCGGATTCCTCCCTGAACTTTAAAATGTTCTCAATGCCCCCTGAACTTGTTTAAAAGTTCTCAATTTCTCCCTGAACTTATCCAAAAATTTTCAATTTGGAAAGAGAAATCTGATTTGGATGTTAAATAGATGAAGAACGATTTAAGGATTTGAACTTTTGTAACCTTAGAATATTAACATTGGGATATATATTTCTTTTTTAATTTTTTTAAATAGTTTTTTTTCATTCACACGCTCACTAACGCAACTTGTCATGTTGCATTGAGAGGATGTTGGAGAACGATTTGACAAGTTCAAGGGGACATTGAGAACATTTCAAAGTTCGGGGGGGAATCCGAAGTTTAGGGACAAGTTCAGGGGTAAATTGAGAACTTTTAGATAAGTTTAAGGGGGCATTGAGAACATTTCAAAGTTCAGGGGGGAATCCAGAATTTAGGAACAAGTTTAGGAGGTTCAAGATGCATTAAGCCATTTTTAATTATAAATGTACTGTAATATATGATAAAGGTTCCAATAGGAAAAAAAACAAAAAACAAAAAGATGATTTGAAAGATTGTGAGCTGGATTAGTGATGAGGAAGTTGGAGAAACAGGGGAATTTGAATTAAGGTTTGGTTTAGTTGGGAAAACTTTATGAAACATTTTACCTTTTTACATATACTTTCAATACAAATTTTGATACACGTGCTTATGTGATTTGAAGTGTTGTAGTACAGGTTTCATCGACGTATGGACTAGATTTTCTGTCGTTAATTGACGTAAATTTTGGAATTTCAGTATATAGATGAACAGTGTTTTAATAAATTTCAAAATAGTTGAAATATGTGGTGTTATGACAATATATATCTATTGCAAGCTGCTCCAAAAATTACGCTATGCTCATTTCGAATGTCAGACTTAAAGTGAACTAATACGAAAATAAGTTAGAAATGAATTATTATTTCATTTTCTTATCTTTGGACAAAGGTAGTAAAAACTGCTCAGTGTTCCTGGAAATATTTGTTTTCATTAGAGCAGCCAATCCCGCAAAACAACTAAAAAAGGCATTGTTAATTTTTTTTTTTATGGTCATTCGAAGTATCGTTTAGGGGTGTTTCTCTAAATTTAAAAGTTAGTCAAACTTACTTAAAAGTAGAATTTTAAATTAAAAGTTAGTTAGTTTAATGTTTTTCTAAACTTTTTTCAACTTAAAAAAGTTACTTTTAAGTAAAAAGTAAGAAGTAGCTATCACTTACTTTTAAAAAGTGACTTTTTTTCAAATCTACTTTTTGACCAAATAAATTACAATATTACCCCTATGTTATATTCAAAACCAAATACTATTTTATACAACATATACTTTATAGTCTTTTCAACTATTCAACAACTTAAAAGTAACTTAAAATTCAATTTTGAGAAACACTTTTAATGACTTAAAAATCATTTTACAGAAACACTAAACTCTTTATTTTTAAACTCTTTAAAGTTAAAAAAACACTTTTAAATTATAAATCACAAGTCATAAGTTTGGAGAAACACCCCCTTATACAAATAAGAATTTCATTTGTTATATGATTTCTTCTTCATATCGATAGATATAGGATCTATGGTATCGTGTTCGTACCTTCGTATTGAATGATCCCGGTCATTTGCTGTCTGTTCATATAATGCATACTACATTGGTTGCCTGTTGGCCCGGTTTCTTTTCCCCCTTTTTTTTTTGTATATATTAAGTAATACTTATAAAAATGAAAAGAAAGCTTACAAAACTGTTTTTTTATCTACTTGGTTGTTTGTTCCAAAGCTTTTCATAAGAAAACAAATGGCTCACTCATTTTTAATATATATGTTATTTTAGGATCAACTCTACAATTACAAGAAAGGGACAACTAATTATTACGTAAAAGGAATAAATGTATCAAATAATGCAAATAGTGACATATAAAAACAACACAAATAGACAGAAAATATAGGTTTATAGAATGTTATAGACATTGAAATAAAAGGGTCCTTTTAGCCTATCAAATTCAACAAATTGAATTGGAGGAGACACCAACAATAACATAACACATTAACGATTAGCTGGATTTCAACTTAATTTGCTTTTATTGGTGGAGGGGTCCCGCCAAGTTGCCTAAAGAATCCTATGTACTATATGTAATTTTTGGGCGATTCAAAAGTTTATACACGAATTTTCTAGAAATATCGATGGTTGGAAACTGTGTTGATAGGAAAAAAATGTGAGAGAGAAAATAAAAAATAGGAAAGAGAAAATGTAAACAATAAAAAGATAGAATAATAATTACACATGTTAAATAATGAATGGGAGATATGAAAAGAGACATCGTTTTGGGGATAGCAGATTTTTTTCCGTGTTGATATTGGTGCCGGTGCGAATTCATCACAGTTACGTCTACTTATACAGTTATACTGTAGTTTTACACTATTTTACTTTACAGTTTAATATTTTGGATCACCAATTTTATGTGTGATTTTAATGTTTCTATTTTTTAATTGAATTGAACATTAAATATAGTGCTTTTTTTATATAATTTATTATCTACTACTGAGTAGTAGATCTGTTCGAGGGCAGGTTTGAACATGCATCTTTTAAAAAAACCCGGCCCGAGCCCGTCAAAGCCGAAGATTTATGGGTCAGGTTTGGTTTTTATATAAATACCCAAACCTGACCCGAGCCTGAAGTTCTAAAATACGAGCTTGGGCTAGACTTGGGTTAACGTTTTTTTGTAAAAAGCCTACCAAACCTGACCCGAATCCGACCCGGTCCGGCCCGCCCGACTAACAGGTCCACTGAGTAGTGAGGTGTGTTAGGTTGACTTGATCAAATCTTGTTTGACTAAAATGCTTAGGGTAGAGCTTTTTTCATATTCTTTTGTTTTGTGCTTCAAATTTTAGCAGTATTGTAAAGCCCATTAGGCCGATTCGCTGCTCCATAATTGGTCATGCATTCTTTTGTTTTTTCTCTTGTATATTGTAATATTATACATTAACAAAATTAGGTCTATAATATATTACACAATATATATATATATATATATATATATATATATATATATATATATATATTGGATTTTAAAAACCACATATATAATTAAAAATTCATATCTGGAGGTGGAGCATGAGAATTTTGCCTGTATAAAACAGAAGCGATTAAGAATATTTGAGATGTGAGGAATGGATTCTCTAGGGTAAATGAGAAAAAAATTAGAGATTGAAACAAGTACTTAAAAAAAGAATAAAAATCTTCTTAACTAAAACCTTTAGGTATTTTATTTTAGGCAAACTTGGTCGAATAAGTGTCTTGTAACTCAAAACTTCCACGACGTAGTATCTTCTCTCTCAACAAGTGAACAAGAAAAACATGTTATGCACGTATAAAATCGGATTAAGATTCCCTAAAATTAAAAAATGAAAAGGTTGTAAAATTAAATTAGCTTACAAAATACAGCAGTTAGGCGAATTTTCTCTCAAGTTCACTAATCCTCTAGCAAACTCAAAGTCAAAACTCATGCGTCAAAATTGCAACTCATTATGTTAACATGCAGACAAATACGGTTGTGTTGAATACGTTTGCTTGCTATCTTCACAATAAGAATATGTAATGTTCGTGCTTTTTTTCTAGATTTTGAATTGGGAATTGAAAATTTGATATCTTCTATGTGTGACATAAAAATAATTTAATCTAAAAAGTCTTGGAGTTAACATACAATTGGTTTTACAATTTTATTTTTTTGATACTTTAGCTTTTTTATTGGTAAAAAAAGTTTACTTTAACTATCAGTGTAAAGTTGAAAAGTTCAATTACTACAAAAATTTATGCCCAGTTGAAGATAGGGTGGTTACAATAAATAAACATTTAACAGTAAATTTTATTTTTATCAATTAGTATATACTTTTTGGAAGTGACAAATATTGATTGTATTCAACAGTAGAGAATAACAGTGCTACTAAAGAAATTACTAGTGATACTTTTTAACATTACACTCTTTATCAGACTACTCCTAGATCTTCTAAACAATTTTCATTCTTCTAAAAAACAAAATCATAATGAATTGAAAATAAAAACTGGTCAAGTACTTAAAAGTTACTCCCTTCGGTTCTTAATATTTGCCATTTTAGACTTTGAACTTTGATTCTAAATATTTATCATTTTAAAATATCTGTGCACTTTTTAACAAGATTTTCCAAATTTACCCTTGCATTAATTAGGAAAGATATTAAATGTAGATTAATTTATAAGTTGTTAATTAAGAAGAGAGATAATTTTATTATAAAGTAAAAGGGTTAAAGTAGTCATTTTATAGTGCATTGAATGTTTTATTGGTTTTGATGAAAAATCTAAAACGATAAATATTAGGAACCAGAAGGAGTACAAGTAATGGCATTAAGCGTCTCATATGTAATCAATTATTTGTATCTATATATCGTCACCCGAGATGCTATATTCCTAAATCTCATATTCTCGGACTTGCTAAGTAAATGCACCACGGAAAATTTATATGTTTAACTAAGAAATATATTAGATTAATAATTAATCAATCACAATAATTTGTACGATTACTCATATCCAACCTTAAATTCATTATAGTTCACATGTAACATATCATGCAATAACCAATAACAAGTTATTCATATTCAAATTTAAGAAGTTATCAAAATAAGTAAATACATGTATTCATAAATCTTTAATTAAAAGTACATAACGAAAAAATTCTTCCATCATTCTTTTTTCATGCTTTAATTTAGATTTTCGGTCAGCATCAAAAGAATAAAAGTAAAAACATTATAACATCATATAACTTAAAAAACAAAATAAAAACACATAATGTCTTTCTAGCACCGATGCTAGGAAAACCGTAGCATTGTCATTTATTAATCTTAAAGCAACGAGAGTTATGACTTATGAGTAGCTCGGTGTTCAGCTTGTTAAAAATTTATTTCGGTTTGTAAATGTTATTTGTGATCATAATTTTTAACAAGCTTAATTAAAGGTCTATGAATAGACTCATGAACTGGATGATAAAAGCTCGCAAACTAGTTCAGTTATCATTTTCTATGTAATAAAAATTAAATTTTAATGACTAACAAGAATTTTCATGTATGTAAACTAAGCATATTTATCATTTTAATTTACGTTTGTTTGTGTTGTCATTTAACTTAAAATGATTTGATGAATTACTTACAACATATAAAGTTAATTTGTTTAAAATTTTCTAAATTTAAAATTTTGATATGTATTAAAGAACAATGTAAATGAACCCATTCACAAAAAAATAAATTGATTATTGATTGTAACCATCAAATAAATAGTTGTTTGAAAACATCAAGTGAACAAATGCCAGATGAGCTAATCATAAACAAAAATTAAGAGTTCATAATTGCACTAGATCGAGCTAAATTCAAACATGTCAAACTTTCCTCTACTTGTTACACCTCAAGTCATAATAAATATGAAAAATTGTTAACGCAACACTGATGACTAAGATCTTATTCTTGATTAAGAGTTAAGAAGTCCTAGGTTTAAATCACAAAGACGTACACTAAACCCGAATAAATCTTTTTTTTTTTTTTTTAAAAATACATGAAAATGACACTAGAAGCATCTCTATCATTTCCGAGAGTTAATACACCTACAAACTAATTTTATGTGATGTAGCAACTGCCACGTGGCAATTACAACTAAGCATCTGCTCTTCTAGGAAAAAAGGCAAAATCTTTGTAACCTAAAAAATTATAGTGGCGGGTGTGTTTGGCTACTGAGAAAATATGCTTGGCGCTCAACTTTAGTCAACAAACCACATAAACTACACTTTGAATTCCCCTTTCCATTTCGCCCGGGCTCGACAACAAAGAAAAATATAATGGTGATATCCACTTCTTGCATTCTTGGATACATAAAAAAAAAATTACCAAATACAGTTAGCCCCAAAATGATTGAGAAATAACCCTAGAATAATAAAATTAATGGCTACCCGAAAATTCCCAAACAAAAAACTCACAAACATACACTCAACAACCGAATTTGGTCAGCTAATACAACAATTATGAACTCCGATCATCAATTTCTTCCCTAAGCATACACAGAGCCATATGATAGCGCCATTAATAGAACAGCAGCTTGTTCTTCTTCTCCTAATTTCCTCCTCCGCCTCTCCTCCGCCGTTGATCTCTGCATCAATACTTCTCTACCTAGAGCCATCAATCTCTGCTTCAATCCATCTCCTAATTTACTGCTGTGATTTACTTTCTTCGATTTCTTGTCGTTTGTTGCCGCCCGGTTCAGCCCCAAACAGTCTCTCTTCTTCTTCCGGCTCCTGATTCCACACGCGTTACATAGAGACTGCAATGATCGAACAGTAAATCGGAGAAATCAGATCAAGAGATTCAATCAATCAATCGAACAGCCAAGGCGAACCACACTGATCTGAACTTTTTTCTTACCTTAGGTCCAGCTGGGCCGCCTCTCCACAGCGGCGTCTTTGATGTTCCGCAATCGGCGCAGGTTTTCTTCTGCTGGTTATCTCCTTCCATTGATTTGCTACTCACCTCTTCACCGTCTGATCCCTGCATTACAGAAGCAAAAACAGAGCTCCATCAGCTAAGATTCGGATAAGATCACAGATCATATCATATAAAATCAAACTCACTCACCTTATCACATGGATCCAGCATTTTTCCAACTGAAATTCAGATCCAAACACTTCGATTCAGATTCCCGCAACACCAATCGCCGGAACCAAGAAAATCGAAGCTGCTGAACACTAAAAGAAACTACAAAGATCAAGTAGCCGCAGACAGATCGAAGATCAATCAATAGGAAGAATCGCGAAGGACTGATGAGTATCAGCAATGGCGGAAAGAAGCAGCGAAGAAGATGATGAAGTGGAGAGAGAAAGTAAGAGTTCAGAAGAGAGAGAAAGAGGGAAAAAAAAGAGGAATCAAACCGACAGATGGACACAAACCACACGCACCACACAGATCTGAAAAACGGCTTTATAAATGGGACTCGAAACCCTAGCCTGCCCTCCAAGAACAACACGGAATGACTAAAATACCCCTGATATCCAACATCTGTTCCCAAAATCACCCGCCAAAGAAAAGGGATCTTGCTGAAAATGACAAAAAGGGCGCCAATGTAAGATCAATCGTATACACCAAATATAATAATATTGTATTTGAATGGCTAAACCAACAACAACAACAAAAAAAACTGAAAATTGAAAAATTGGCGCCCTTGAAAGAGATTTTGGCTCCCAATTGGAATTTTATTTGCATTTCTTTATTTTTGTGATAATGAAGGAATGATTGGGTGTTATTTAGTGCAGACTAGTATTGACTCACCACTTGATTTGGATGATTGGTCATGATGATGGTGATGGTAGCACCTTACTTTTTTTGTTATTTTGATTAACTACTTGGATATAGTCACTTCTAATTGTAAACTACTGCATTAGAATAGATAGTCTGATACGAGACATTCAATGATCTCGAAACTTCTTAGCCATAGTCGAAAAAAAGGGAAAATCGTCACGTGTCAACAACAATATTTCAAATATGCATGAATTTCATAATGAATTATAAATAACACTGTGGATAGGTAGTCGGAAACAACCACCAAGATATAAGATGATTATTATTAGGGATTTTCAAACGTTTGTTTATCATTAGTCCAACATCACCATTTTACCACGAATATGCCTTTTTCCTAGGCAAACCGTGACATCATACCTGTTCATGACTTGATTACCTGCCCAATCCGTTCATGGATCGGGTTTGGATACACATTTAAGAAAAGAAAACTCGGTTCAAGCTCAAAATCGTTGAAGCCTGGTATTTTATGGGTCGGACTTGGTTTATTTACAAATATCTAAGCTCGATCAGTGCTAATCCGATTAATGTTATATATATAAAATACATATTTATGTATTATGTTTAATAGAATTGTAGTTTTATGTAAGATTTATTTGCAGTTATATAAATTTTTTTCTTATGTATATATATATATATTTAGGTAATATTTTTTTTGTAAAAAAATAGTATGGACCGAGCTTACGAATTACCTTATGAGCTCGAACCCGAAGTTTTAAAGCGTGGACCGGAATGGGATCGAATTAATGTTTTTCAAGAACAACCCGATCAAGCCCGACCCGAACCCAGCCCCGCCTGCCCGATGAAGAGGTTTACGTGACATCTCCACTAAATTTATTGAAATTGAAGATTAATTTGATTATGTAACATGTAATGCACTGTAAAGTTATAGACATGTACAATTAAAATACCTTTCATCAAGTAACAACTCAGATACATTATTATTTATATTTAATTTCAGATAATGTAGTTCAATACATTTGTAATTTTGCATTAAATTCAGTTTAACATAGTTGAATTTATACTAGATTCATTTCATGCCAACTATAAAAACGGATTGTTAGTCTTAATGAATTTTCTAAACTTATTGAAAAAATAAATTTACCGCTTGAAAAACTAACGAACCCTCATGTAAAATTTATTTTGTATGTTAAACATCACAAAATATATCTGTACTTAATAAAATACTAATATCTATGCACACTCGGGCCTAGACCGTGCATAATCATGATCAATTAAGAAATTACAGATTAACTACAACTTGGTTAATTTGATTATTTAAAGCATTCTAGTCTAAATTAATATTTCAGGTCATAAAAATGTTTGGATGTACTTTAATTTCAAGATTAAGAGATATCTGTATAATCTCCGGTCAAAAAAGAGATATATACAATCAAAATTATTGAATTAGTTGTGGAAATGGTGAAAGCTCTTTTTATCTTTGATTATGTTTTATCAAATGCATCAATAGATCCCTCACATTTCAAAGTTCACATATTGTTTTCATATATTTTTAAGAGATCTTCATAACTCCCTCTTCTTTGAAAAAGTGTATCTCCTGAGTCCCTCTGTCCGATTTAACCATTATCGGCAACGAACGTGAGAAGCACACGCTGGACATGTCTAAGAGCATCTTTAGTAGCTTGTCTATTCCACGAATTGTTTTGACACATAGGAAGGAATAGATAATCAATTTGAAATTGTATATTTAGTAGTTTGTCTAACTCATTTTCTCAATATGATGTGACACTGTGTGTCATATCAAATTGTAGGCAATGTCTATTTAATTGTCTAGGCGCAGATAACCAAATACACTGTCTACAATAAATAAAATTTAAAACAGAATAAACAATCTACTAATCATGTCTTATAAACAGACATTGTCTATTTATAAGACTATTGTCAAATTATAAAAAAAAACTTCTATTCTACATATCACCTACATTTAGAATTCACGAGTTACTAAAGATGCTCTAACATTCATGAAATATAAGTCCACATCATTGCCATGTCATTAGTTAATGTTGAAAATAATTTAAAAATAAAAAAGTGATTTAAAAATTCAAAATAGTTCAACCCCTTCATTTCACCTTTGTTTCAACTTCCCTCAACTTTATTCACAAAATCCCCATTAAAATCTCCATCATCGGTGAACACAATTGAAACTCTCTATCACTGGCGAAACATCGTCTAGGGATGTTGCGACAATTGGAGAAAAAACCCAAGTTTGCGAAATTAGCCTCACTGAAGTGAAATCGCAAAATGGATCTATTAGTGGGTGAATTTTAGGGATGACAATGGGTTGGATCTGGATTAGATTTAGATCCATATTTTCATCATTTCAAGGTTGGTACAAGCATCGTCTACCTTGTGCTAGCCTTAAAATTGTTATTATATGGGTCTAGATAGGATCCATATTCGACCCATTGTCATTCCTAGTGAATTTGAAGTAGTTGACGCAATGCATTGAAAAGCTGAAAATTTTTGTGTGTTCAAGCAGTAATAAGTTTGGAGATAAACATGTATTGAAAAATTGAAATTTGTGGCATTCATTTTATCTGATCATAGTGAGTATATTTGTGATAACAACTAAGTCAAGAGCCTCAAGGTACGCGTTGTCGATCTGCCAGCTGGACCGAATCCCGTCCCTCCAAGTAACCGACTTAGTTGCTTGGAGGAGAGTAAGTCATGTAGTCGGTTTAGGCCTTAGGCACCAAGGCACACATACCAACATTAACAACAGTACTACCGCGTACGGAGATCCAACCACCAGGTGACCTCATTTAATGCAGGCATGGCTTCATCACTTGCGACAGTCCGACAAACATGGTAGGTGGGTCTCACAGTGTCATGTGCACACTAAATTCCTATATAAACCCCCATTTCCCACATCTCCGGTACACATTAATACTTAATTTGCTAAGCTCACCCTCTCACATCTCGTTACTGACTTGATCGTAGACGTGCTGATGCTGGATCTTCGGACAAGCCTTGTTTGGCAGGAACCAGTTCATCTAACCCTTGAAGAACAGAGTTAGGTCCATACCTTATTTGAACATTAATTTTTTCCACCGATTTAGAGTTTGCAATTGTGGGTGAATATGAAGTAGCTAGCTGATGAATGAAAAGAAAATGAGATGAAAATGAAAAATGGAATTTGGGTTTTGCAGGGAAGAAGAGATGGAGAGAAAAGCAACGATGGGGTAAAGATGAATGAAATTGGGGATTTAGGTTTCTCTTATTTCGTGTTAGCGTTTAATTTGTTGCTTTTTTTATTTATATAAAGTCAACAAGCGTCGAGAATGTTAATGCCTGCCACGTCAATCGTTGCATAGAACGGAAGGAGTCATGAAGTGCACTTTTTCAAAGAAAAGAGAGTTACAAGATCTTTTTCAAAGGACAATGGATAATCGGTGAAGTTGCCATATGTGAGAGAATCATTGATACATTTGATCAATATGTTTACATTTTTTTGCAAATGCTCCATAGCATTGTAGATGATGTCAGAATTCTTAAAATAGTTGTTAGGGAAGATAAAAAAATTGTTATACATGTTATTGGAAATTTTGTTTTAAGAAAAGTACAGTATCACTATAAAAGTGGTAGTAATGAAATTTGAATACCTTGACGGTACACTTGTGATAATTGATAAAATAGTAGGTAAGATGGTAATTTCTTATGCAAAATATGGTGTTTGTGTCGTATTTCCCATAAAAGAACTGCAGTTTGAGCTTATGAGTTAAAAGCTTGGAGAAACCCATTTCAATATAGATTTGCATTTCGCCTAAATATGTGAAGACTTGTACATTAATATAAGAGATTGGATTTGAGTTTTTAAAATTTAAGGGTTTGACGTATTAAAATCACATTCCGTCTTAATTTACAATCATATGTTATTTAATCGCTCAAAATTTGATATTTATTTTTAAATGTTTTGGAAAAAGAATGAAATTGTTTATCCATTATTATTTATTCGTCTGTCAACTTAAATTTCATACAATAGATTTTTTTTTGTATAAAAAGTTTTCGAGCCGGGATTGAAAATGAAGTTCAAGCCCGAACCTGGTCCAACCGAAGGCCACGTCACTAGGTTCAGGTGCTTTTACTAAGGAAAAGGATTTCTAATGTTGAAGTCATACATTAAAATAATGTTGGTTCAATCCTTGTCTTTCATTTCAAAATGAAAGGTATGGATTGAAAATGTTTTTTCCTTCTCTTTCTTATGACCAGGAGAGATAAGAAACAACATTACTGTAATGTTTGACCCTCAACATTAGAAAATCTTTTTCCTTTTACTAAATGCTGGTGTGATTACAAAGAGCAGCTGATGTTTTCTAGCAACAGTATCTTCCATTGAAGTGGCAATGATCGATTTGCCTGCACTGGGATAGTGGTGAAGATGCGTAAAGAGCAGACGTTTTTCGATGATCTCTTGCAGGTTTTCGTGTTGTTGGGATATTGTTTGTGTTGTATGGTTATGTATAAACCAAGAGCAAGAAAAACTGTTAGTACCGGCAAAACTAAATTACATTAAATTAGGTGCCTTCAGAAATTTATATTAAAAGTGAAATTGTAAAATATTGGAGGAAAATGTAACAAGAGAACGAATTCGAATTCTAACATTTTCCGTATGTTTAAGATCGAAGAACGCCGCATCGAATGCATTACCAAAATCGTCTCTTGGTACTTCGAATAACAATTATAGTCCACGACTTTCGCAGCGACGAAGATCGAAAAGGATACATTTACGATGTTTTCGTTGTGAGACGAAAACCCGAGAGAGATAATGAAAGGAAAATGAATGAAATGAAATATGAAAATCTTAATTATAATTCAAACGGTAATTAACAGGAAATAGAAATGGATTAATTGTAATTAAGTTTTTAAACTGTTGATTATTTACAATTAATTCTTTAAATTTCTATAATTTTTCAGTTTACTCTAAATAATTAAATTAAATCCAATCCTTTGAATTAATTGCCCGTTCACGGACGGATCAGATATTTCTAATAAATATTATTGAAGTATGCTTCTTAAAATGTACGAATAAAATGTTAAAAGTGAAATAGTAAGATATTATTGAAGTAGGCTTCTTAAAAAGGACGAAAAAAATGTTTATGTTAGGAATTTGATATGAATCAAATAATCAAATTTATCACACGCAAAAACGTTAAAAATTAATCAATTTTAAACGTTAAAATAGGAAAAAAATAGTGTGAGAACCTAATCAATACCTTAAATCCCCAATCAAATACCTATAATTAGGCTGTTTTATAGAAAAAATAAATCCAAATAAAGTAATGTTAAAAACAAAAAAAAGTTGCAATCTAAGCTAAAATATCTCCCAAATTCGAGGAGATATGTTTGAATTGAAAACCATTTTGCCTCAATTTAGTGGGTTAAATTCAACGAATTTTCTCTCTTTACTCCAATTTTTTTTTCCCTATTCAATCCCATATATGATCAAGAATTTTGAAACACAATCACAGACAATAAATAAGCAATTAATCCATAATTATCTAACACAAACAACTCAATTATCACCTTTCCTCCAGTTAACGTCAATATATAATATTTCTCTTTATTTCTTCCAGACCTTCTCAGGAAAAATATCAAATTTGGATTCAATTGTATTAGCCTCGTAGTATACAATACAATGTCTATAAATGGCGACAAAAATAATAATTCATCCCCAAAAAATGGAAAGGAAATGGAAGAATTCCGCGACGCTCATCAGAAATTTTGCGACGAAAATTGGAAGTTTGAGAAATCAAAGGTTCCAAAAGCTGCCCAATATACTCAAGGGACAGCAATGAAACCATCGGTGGCATCGCAAACAAATAGCACTTATGAGTCTGCATGGAGTTATGCAGACGGGGAAATGAAAAGACAGCGAAGAGTGGTCAAGTACAGAAGCTACACGGTCGAAGGAAAAATGAAATCTTCCATAAAAAAGAGCTTCCGATGGATCAAGACCAAGTGTTGTGAGATTGTTTATGGTTACTAAAAATAATTTTCGAAGGTGTTTTTCTTATTTCTATGTTTCTTGCTTTTGATTTGTTTTAAAACAAAAAACATTCACTTCAAAGAGCAAAAAAAAAAGATTTTGAATTAGTTAGCTTTTGTACATATTGTATATATGCAGTAAAAAATTTATGCGATTATATATTTTTCTTCTCAATGTTCTGTTTTATGTTTTGGTTGGTGGATTATTTGTGAAAGAAATAATACGACATTGATCAACGATTATGGTATTCACTTATTTGCAGTTCAAAGTTTACACATTTCATTTTCGAAATAAGGTTTTAGTAGAAAATATTATCGATAATCAGGGGTGGATGTAAAATTAGAAATGAGGGAGGTTGAATTGTGAGAAAATATGTTATCCTCGTTTTCTTATCTTCTTCAATGTCTTCCATCCAAAACTTTTCATGTGTCGATTTTTAGAAAGTGAGAGTGTGAAAGAGAACAAAAAAAATTGTAAAAAACAAGAATTTATATTTTTACATGAATTGAGAAGTTAAGAAAAAGTAATTTGTATTAAAATCGAAAAAAGAAAAATAAAGAAGAAAAAGAAATGATATAACAATTGAGAAAGAAAAAAGTTATTGTAAGAATTGAGAGGAGAAAGAAAAAAGGAAAAAAAATTGAAAGAGACTAGTATAACTTATAAGAAAAAGGAAAAAATTTTATAAGAAAAAACAATGCTAGGACTAATATAAGAAACAAGAAAATATTTTATAAGAAAAAAATTATGTCAGATGAAAAATAATTTGTTTTAAATTGAAAAACAAAGAAAATAAATGGAATGACAATTAAAATAATAATAAAAGAAACGAAATGAAAATTTAAAATCAAGATGGGCAAGGGGATTCCGAGGGTTCAAACTCGATCGCATTAGGGCAAAAAGCACCTGACTATCTGAGCAATATATATTGAATGATTTATAACACCGATTTTTCAAATATTGTTATTTCAAGAGGCAGAGATCCTATATGAGTAAGTCCGCCCCCGACTACGATAAACCAGATCGATTTAATCGTCGCAAAATCAATAGAGTTATTTGAGTTACAAAAACACACCAACTCCAATTTTGTACTGGATTCTTAATCCTCATGTTATAGACGTGTTCCTCTCTACCTCAAATGTACTTTCTTATATTTGCGTCATATGATCTCAATAAATATAGTGTTTTCAATTAAAAGACACTAGAAATTGCAAATATAGGTTCTATTGTAAATTTTGTGACTTATTTTTTTATGAACGTTGAGGTTTATAGATGATTCAGATAGTCAATCTCATACAACGCGAAATTAAGTTATTCTTGTTGTTGTTAAAATGATTTCCAACTCTATTTAATACAAGATAACGAGTACTTTTTTTGTTGTAAGAAAAATAAACAATGTGTTAATGTATTTGGAGCCCCTAAACTTGTTTCTATTCAAAAGTTTCAAATAACTTCACGAACTTTAAAAATTGCACAGTTTGTCCTCTCAGTGTCACGTATAAGCTTCTGATTGGTTTTTTTTTTAAAAATATCACTTTCTTGATTTTTCACTGCTCAATCTTGACATGTGATATTAAATGAGCGAATTGATGCACCTTTTGTAAGTTTAGGGGTTATTTGAAATTTTTAAAAGTTTAGGATAAAAAATGACGTTTAGATATAGTTTCATAGGGCTTTCGATGCATTCAATTATAAATAATCCTAAACTTGATACTTACATAATCTAAACAAATTATATTTCATAAAACCATAAAAAAAAGCATAAAGATCCTTAAACTTGTATTTAAAAATTTAATAATCACCTTAACTTTCAAAATATTTAAATGACCTAACAGAACTTGAAACAAGTTCTAGTTACCCTCTTAACTTTTATAAAGTAAAACAATTTATATCTTGAATGTCACGTATCAGCTTCTGGTTAGAGGTAGAAAAAAATACATCCTTAAAAAGTTAAACCAGCTAAAATTTGACATGTGACAATTAGAGGATAAATGCGTTCATATTTTATAAATTTGGGAAGATATTTAAACCCCTTTTACAAATTCAATGAAATATTCGAAATATTTGATAAATTGAGGAAGATATTTGAAACTTTACTAAGTATTGACGTATTTAACCTTAGTAAAGTGCATATAAAACTCCGGGAATGGCCATGTGTCTTCTCAATTTAATTCCCCCTTCACTTTCCGTGCAACGGGATATTATAATAAGGATCGGGTCTAAAATATCTTTCAACTATATGAATAATACGTGTCTTATATAACTATTTATTCTATTGTTTTAATTAATAATGGAATCCTGCAGCAGTGTAATTTTAGCCTACAAGGCCGTCTACAAATTTGAAATCCCCCCTTCAAAAAAGAGACGTTATACCTTTTCAAAAATTATAGCAAAAAACAATTTTCAAAACACAAAAACAAATAATTATTTTAAAAAACAACCGTCTGTCGCCATTTTACGCATTTGAATTGCGCCCTCTTCTCTCTCTCGGTTGTATCTTTCCTCTCTTTACCCCAAAATCTTCAATTTCTCCTGTAAAATCTCTGCAAAATACTCAATTTGTGCACATTTTCTTCTTCTCGACTAGTTTAACTGCAGAATCCTAATTTTCAGAGCGGGATTCAGTTTAATGGAGGACGAATCACATAACGGGAGAGAAGATAAGTGAACTGAAGAAAATAGACGATCATCAGGCTTTGGCTATATTTTTGAGGTTAGATTGAATTCAATTCACGTTTTATTTGATATGTGGTGAAATAGAGGCCATTTTCCGATCTCGTTGTTGTTCTGCTTTGATTTTGCTTTTGCGTTTGTTTGATTTACCTTGCGGGTTTTAGTTGCTATCTCAATCTTTGGGGCATTTGTTTGGCTGTTGGGGAAATTTGAAATGTGAAGTAGATGAAGGTTTCTGGTGCTACTTGCTACAAAGTGTCGGTTAAATTAGCTGGATTACTGTATACACCTAGTCCCTATGAAAAAATTGTGAGGTAAATCGGAGATCAAACGATTTTGAAGATTAAATGATGAATATGTTTTAAGATCAACTACTAGGGGCGACCGTTTTCTGCAGATGGTTAAATTGTTTTGGAGTTCAGGGAATTAGATGTTTCAGTGATGATTTTGATAGCACTAATTGCTGTGCTGTACAAGATAGTTTTTAGCACGAGCATTTACTATATTAATGCACTGAAGGTTTCAGGAGGGTTTAGGCTGGTCTTAATTTGTAGTATTTGATATAATGGAAATTTGCATTGTCGAATTAAGAGTTACAAGATTTTGGTAGAAACAGATTCTAATAATCAGTTCATTTTGCGTGAGTAGTAGAACGAACTTGATGAAACACAAGACATGCCTTTTTGTGGATAATTGTAATTAGTGTTGATGGAGGACATAAAAGATGAAATTTTGAGTATCAAATCGACCTTAGTTTTCAATCATCTTATAATGTCTTAGACATATGATCTATAATAAGAGACATTAATTTTAAATGTTTGTGGATGTTATAATGTGTTGCAGATTGACAGTGGTGGTCTCCCTTTCTGTAACTAAACTCAAGCACCAATACTTGGTCACTTCAAAATGGGGATTGAGAAAGAAAGCTCCAAAAATGGAGGAGGTTATGTGGGTGGTTTCTTTCAGTTGTTTGATTGGACTGCAAGATCTAGGAAGAAGTTATTTGCAAGCAAGTCAGAATTTCCAGGTATATCCGTGCATACACACACACACACACACACATTTTGTCTCCCATTGTACAAAAACAATTATAAAATCATTCTCACTAGGGTCAGTGATGATGGGTTTGTATTTCATTCTGTGCAGAAAATTCAAAGCAAGGAAAGAGAAGGGACGGGAACTTCCCAGTGACTCAGTTTCACCTGGTCAGGCATATATTTATTCTCTTAGTGTTGTTCTTGTTAAGTTTTATATTAGATATGTCTAACAAAGCTGCTGCGTTAACTTTATCAGATGGATGATGACGAAGCAATGGGTGGGCTAAGCATAAGAGGGGGTAGTGACTTTAGTTGTGCCTCGTCTATTACAGACGATGATGGATTTGGGGCTAAGGCCCCTGGAGTAGTAGCAAGACTTATGGGATTAGATTCCATGCCAACATCAAGGTTTTCTGAACCCAACTCTACCCCATTCTTGGATACCCATTCCCTTAGGGAGACTTCTCAACGAAGAAAACATTTCGAGTATTGCCATGATCCTCAAGTCATGTATTCTAGAAATCTTCTAAATAAGGAGGATGTCCCTCCTCGTCACTTTATGGACTCAAAGCCTAAAAAATTGTTAAGCAGACCTATTGAAAAGTTCCAAACTGAAGTTTTGCCTCCAAGGTCTGCTAAATCAATTCCAATAACACACCATAGACTTTTGTCTCCTATTAAGAGTCCTGGCTTCATTCCAAGTAAAACCGCAGCTCACATAATGGAAGCTGCTGCAAGAATTATCGAGCCCAGCCCTCAAGTTACTGGTAAAACCAAAATATCTCTGCCTGGATCTTCTTCAGCACCTCTAAAAGTACGGGATCTCAAAGAAAAATTGGAGAGTGCGCAGAAAATGTCACTTGTTGGGCCCTCCACAGCATCTCTGAGAGCTCGAGATTTGAAAGAGAAGGTGGAAGCTTCAAATAGAACACCCAGGCTTCAGAAAACTTCTCAAAGACCAGTTGAGTCAAATGCTTCCAAGTATCTGAAGGGGCAGCCTTTGAACAAGAGCTGGAATGGTTCATTGGACACGTCTTTCAGGGCTTTACCGGAGAGAGAAGATGGCTCATCTAGTTTTAAGAATAAGGGAAAGTCCATCTCTCTTGCAATACAAGCAAAAGTTAATGTTCAAAGAAGAGAAAGTTTGAATACAAGTAGCAATCCAAATATGGAAGGCCATAAGGAACAAAATGAGGACATGCCAAGCCACAGCTTCAGAAGCCAACCAAGTGAGAAAAAGAGTTTCCCTAGAAAATCATCATTGAATAATGCTTCTGGAGTTCTTAGGCAAAACAATCAGAAACAGAATTCCCTTACGGATAGCAAAAAGTCATCGAAGTCAGCAGCTAACACGCATGGTAGAAAGCCCCTCTCTACCAATTCACGGCACAAAACTATGGGCAGAACTGGTGGCTCCAAAACTGGGACCAGGAAGTTGAGTTCAGAAACAACTGATAGCGAAAAGGGACTTTCAGATTATGGTATGAAGGATATTTCAAGGAAGAAACGATCAATCTCTAGGAACTTGCACACAGAGAAAAGCCGGTTTTCTGATAATGCTTTCACTGACAACAACATGAAAGAAATGGAATCTAGTCCTGCAATGGATGGAAATTTAAGCTGGGCAGAAGAAAGCAAGAAGAAAGGAGTGGATGTTGTTTCATTTACATTTACAGCTCCCTTGGAGCGACCTTTCCATGGCTATGATTCGTCTGGTCAACTAGTTCAGAAAAGCAGTGGTTGCATGGACAACAGAGGAAAAAGGTATTGTCTTGACACAGAAGGAATGAATCCATCTTCAATTGGATATAATGTGATCGGGGGAGATGCCTTGAGCAGTCTTTTAGATCAGAAGTTGAGGGAATTAACCAACAGTATACAGTCTTCCAGCCACAACTCTGTCAAAGGGTTGGGTTCTGCATCAATTTTGCAAGATCATGCACCTACTGCTAATTCAGAAAGCAGTACACCAATATTTCAGCATAACGAGGATCAAAATGTGCTGCAAGTTGAAAATTTGGGTTGCAGCAGCTACAGTTCTGATGCATTCTCCACTAATTTTGAGTCGCTCAGATTGAAAAAGTTTCAGGTAGTAACCTGTATTTAGATAAATCTAGTAAATATTCAATCTATTGAACTTGAACATAACTGTTGTGCTATTTAATGAATTATCGTGGTTTTCAATTTGATTATCAGCATGCTGCTTATTGTTTTGGATTGTCTTTGTTATCCTATTTCTTGAAAGCTAATCAATCTCTTCATTATGTAACTTGCAACTTGATATAGGGAGTTGATGAGATCGAAGAGTGCAGCAGCAAATCCAATGGTTCGCTAAAGCTGCTTGATCAAAGACCTAGTCCAGTGTCTGTTCTTGAACCATCCTTGTCAACCGAAACTAGTTGCTCTTTAGACAGCAGCACAGACTGTAGCAGCAATGAAGGTAAGGCTGCTTGACCTATTACTTGTAATAATCATGATCGAAACATCGATTGACATTTTCAATTTGCAGGAATTAAACAATGTTCATATGTTCAAGCCCATCTCGGGTCCAGTTCTTCGAACAAGTTCACTCACATTGATGTCGATGCCTATTTATCAGATTCAGCTTCTTCAACATCCAATGGCACCGCTAATTGGGAAAAAAGCTATGTGCAGAAGATACTCTATAATCTCGAATTCATGTTCCGGGACTATGCTTTGGGTCATTCTAGCGAGATCATAAATCCCCATCTCTTCAATCGGTTAGAAAGTAAAAAAGACGAGTCTTTTATTGATGATGCAGAGAGTAGAATAGAGCGGAAGGTCCTATTTGACTGTGTCAGTGAATGCATGCATGTAAAATGCGGGCAGTATTTTGGTGCGGGATATAAAGCATGGTCGAGAGGAGCGGTTATGTTGAGAAGAAAAGAGGGGTTAGCTGAACAAGTGTTGAAGGAGATATCAGGGTGGAAAAGCATGGGGGATCGTATGGTGGACGAACTAGTGGACAAGGATATGAGCGGTCGATATGGGAGATGGCTCGACTTTGAAGCTGACGCGTTTTCGATTGGAGCCGAGATGGGGGACCAAATATGTAATTATCTTCTTGATGAGGTAGTTGAAGATGTATTTGGATGCCATTGCTGCTGATGATCAAATGGATCGGATCGTCTTGTGTACTGAATCATTGCTTCGATTGTTGCCTTGTGAATCATGCAGTTGTTCATAGGGAGTTAGTTAGCGACAAATCGTCATAGGTTGATCTCTATCAATGCAAGGCCGACATTTGGCATTTTCAATGCTACTTAGAACATGCTTGAAAATGTGATTGAGGTTCTTGTATCTGCGAGGTTTTGTGATTATTGTTGTGCAAATCTATTGCCTCAGCTGATGCCCTTTGAATTATACCATTATAATTTTACAGTATCACTTGTGATGAAATTTCTAACACTTTTAGATGCATCATATCTTCTGGAACATGTTATTTCTTCTCTTTCTCTTTTACACGCTAAGAAATAATTGGAGTAGGCTTATATGTTTGTTGATCATAATTTGACTGAAGCTAAAGCTAGAATCGTAGTATAAGGACAAGTTTGATATTGCTTTCCTGAGCATATAGTAGCTGATTGTCGTCCCAAAAACCTCGCAAGCTTTTGTCGAGAATTGAGACAACAACTTTTGAATGGCCTAATGCATAGTTTACCCCTGTATACAACCGTAACTTTGGATTTCAAACAATGCTTTTGATGTCAATGAGAAGTACCCAATTTCCCTTTCATTGTCATTATGAGTCCCAATTGGATAGGCAGTTTCAATTTGCAGTGCTTATTTAACCATTTATATGGTCCCCAATTTCTCCTCCAACTGTAGGACACGAGAAAGAACTGATCTTTCAAAGCTCATTTTTTCATTGAAAACTCAGCATATTTAATTTCACAAAACCGCCTTGTCTGAACGCTTAAATCATATGAAGGACCCCTGATGCAAAAAAGAAACTTATTATTGAGTAAAATTACTAAATAGTTGTTTTTACAGTAAAACATTAAGAAAACCAAGTAAATAGCAACCACAGTCCCCAAACGGACTCCAAGTATGCAAATCTAATAATTTAAACGGTAAAAATAGATTTGACATGTTAACCATTCGAATAAATGGGCAGCATTATGTTGACCTTGTAAGTATCCATTTTTACTCACCTACCAAACATGATTTGCAGTTTATAAGTATCCATTTTTCCACCCCTACCAAATCTTAATCAACTCAGCCGAGCCAAAATGCTACTTCTGCTTTACTCGCTACAGACAATTTCCCCTTTCCAGTACAACTTCAAAATGTTAAAGATATTACAGAAATTACAAAAAGAGCAAAATAAAAAGAAATATGTTTTCTTCTTAAAGTTCCTAATTGACTCGATGGATTTACAATACGATCAGATACACACTTCCTCGCCTGTAAAAATTGTTTTCTTTTTTGAATAATTCTTGATGAGTTTACCGAAGATCAACAACATCGAATTTTAACTTGGAATTCATATAAACATGAGAGCAATGCTCATAAATCGAGGTTCCATCCGATGGCTCCTCGTGGGGATGAAATCCCCTCTGCTGGCAATGACGAATCACAGACAAGCCACCAGGATCTGACAGGTGGAATATACCATGAGGACTGCACCAGTTCAAGATACATGTCAGAATTTTGACAACCATAATACAGATATAGCCTTCTTTTCATTAGATTTAACCAAAGGAAAAAATACATATCTGGATTCCCGTGGAATTTCGAAAAGGCTAAATACATAAAGCCCAATTGAACCCAAACTTGGGAAGTGTCTAATTGAGCTAAAAAAATTTCATTGCCTTCGATTTTTCTTACAATTTTTTTTTCCATCAAACAAAGCTAGTAGAATAAGTCACTTTTAAGTCAGCACTTAGAGTGTATATAAAGACATACCTTGAGGTATCAGTTGGAGCCATTACAATTGCTACTGCCTCGGGTAACATAATCTGAGAGAAGGACATGGAAAGGGCGTCATAATACATAAAATAACAACAAAAAAAACACGAAAAAAAGAGGGCTTTGTTTAGAAACAAATGAAATGATAAATAGGCAATGTATATGTAAGCTTGTGCTGTCGAGTTGACATTAGAAGCAACATGCAGATGCATAAGATAATGGACATAATCGGATAAAACATAAGCATGCCTTGCGAGTAAAACAGGAATATTATTATTTGACTCTACAATAGCAGAAAATTGTAGAAAATAGCAGTATACATTCTAAGTACTAAAACTGGAATATGTACCTGATATGAGTAATGAGTATGGAGATCAACAGACGACATAAAGCATGTCTGTGATGGGTGGGTCTGAAAATACACACAAGAAATACTGTTGAGATATGTAATCAGATTAAAGTTTATTAAAGAATAGCGTGTTATATCAAAGGGAATATAACAACAAAATCAGAATTTGCGTGCACGGATCAAAATTATATCATTAACAAAAACAATAAAGTAAGTTTGTTATATTCACCATAACAGATGCCTAACCAGACACTTACATGAATCCATCCAAGAGGAAAAAGTGACATCTTGTCTTGAACTTCGAATATCTCTTCCTCATTCAATGTCGAACACTGAACATCCATATGTTGTTTCAATAAAATAGAATTCAGAGCAGAAGCATTCAATAGAGTGGAAACTAAAATGCCATGAAATGAAAATTAAATAACCAAAAGTCATGAAGGTTCTTCTCCATAGTCATTTCATCATAACAAGTTGAGAGGCATTAAGTGTAAGCATAATGAGAATCCTCAAAAATGCATTGCCTCAATATAAAGCCAACTTTAAAATGTTTCTTAACAATACTTTTGGTATGTAACTACGAAAAAATGAAATCCCATTGAGATTTCATGCAAAAACCAGTTTTAAACTCCTCAAGTCCCATGCTCTATGAAAATGGACATGAATAAAAACTGGATAATAACAATTTTTTAAACATTATAAGAAAAGGAAACAGGGTACGAAACACTTAAATAAACATATTTAGGGGTAAACTATGAAATTATAAAAATGCTGTGTTTTATATATAAGAGGGTAAAAAGGGATATTTCATTTCGAAAGCTTGAATTGTGATCGAAAATAATAGTGACTTTTAATGCAGTGTGACTAGAGCAATGATGGGCTGATGTCCAGATTGTTTAATGCAAAATACGTTCCGAAAATTCATTACTCTTGGAAACAAGCTTTTGAATTACAGATATCTGATCTGAAATATTTCCTACAAGTTTATGAGAGTTGTAGCCTAGTGGTTTCCTAAATGTCAACTCTTCAACATCAAAATTTCTGTCTTAAATTTCATCCGGTATCAGTGTAACTTCTAGCTCAAAAACTAACACCTTCATATCACTTTCCGACACCTATTTATACTTTAGAGAGTGACAAACCTAGAACCTACAAACTTTGGGGAATTGCAAAACCTTAATACTAGAAATTAAAAATAAAATCATGAAACAAAAACACAAAAGAATCAAAGAAGCTTATCATATGATAAAAGCTGTAATCAATACCGAATCTGAAGTTGCCTCTTGTTTTGGGATTATGAGTGTAGTAATGTGGAAAACCCTGTATTTCTGTCCAGATGGAACTTGTAAGTATGAAGGATCATATATGGAATTTACCAGGTAAAGAAGACAATAGAAAACATTTTCACTAGAGTTTCTCTAATCTCACCAATGAACCAGCAAGAACACCACAAGTTTCCAAATTTTTCTGTGTGTTTGCACGAGCCAATCTCAGAAAGTCTTCCATCAAACTTACAGGCTGCATTATTGTAACAAGGTGATCACAAAATTAGAGCATGTGGCTATCAACAATTTCAAGTCTGATTTTTTATAATTCAAACAAGATTAATATAAATCAACTCTTTGAAATTGGGAGAAAATAAATCACACTTACAACATGTAAATGTTGATATGAATTTGAGCTTGGCATCCCATCCTGAGGCTTTGCTGGTCCAGGTCTTGGATCCGCGACTTGGGATGGAGGAATTGGAGTAAAGCTAGGTTGCACATGAGCAAGAACAGGGGGAGGCGGCGGTTGCCGTATGCCAACAAACCGGAAAGGATCATTAATTGCCTCATTGATTAATGTAGGGCTTGGCTCTTCTGCAGGACGTGACCATCTTCCATCATCTAATGAGAGCACTGACTCCATTGTAGATCCAACACCCCCAGAATCAGTATCTTTCAGAGGCAAACTACCATAGTTGCCAGCCTGTTCTATGCTAATGTGTCATAGTAACAAGGAGAAAAAAAATATTAAGCAATAATTTAATGAAAATTCGAAGTTGATTGATTTTATGATTGCATATGTAATATATTCGTAGGAAATGCAGAACCAAAGGAAAAGGCACAAAAAAAAAATAGGAATCTAATATTAAGTTTGAGAAAGTTTTAAGAATGCCCACCTTAAATTTTCATCAGAAGTTAGTTCGGTATAGCTTGGATATTGGACCTGTATAAAATAATATTGGGATCAATTTCTACGTTTTAATGCTGTCACAAAGGCACAGTGATACATCCACACACACAAGAACGCAAAAGGGATAAAAAAGGAACAGAACAGGTATAGACCAAAAGTAGGTACACATTTTACCTTAATCTCTGCTCTTGGTCCTTGCCACTGGCCTTGAATACCATTAGGCCCAAAGATTGAGTGTCTAGACAAAGTCTCCTGCTTGGGCAGTGGAATACCAATGGAACTGTAAACATTTAGAACTTAGGGTGTGGTCGTACATATCATAATATGACAAGCAAACATGCGCAATCACCCTAAAAGAAAATGTAACTATAGCTCTTGTCAACAATATTATGTGACATAATTTTGCACACCATGACCACATAAAATCAGTACGAGTGCACTAAAAGAAGAGGAAAAGAGAGAAAATTAAAGAAGACACGAGGCTTAGGAAATAAATGAGCACAAATCATTGGATAATATACGAACCATCTCATAACAGAACAAGCATCAGATATATAGCTATTAAAGCTTGATGCATCATTTTCCAAAGGAAAAATACAAGGATGGAGCAGGCAAATAATTTAACCAATGATCAAAATTCCAAATGTCTTCTCTGAAGTGTATATAAATAAATAAACATAAATTTTAATCATAACACAAAGACAAATATCCAACTTGATAAAAATAACAAGCCTACTTTCAATTAATTAAAACCGATCCATCATTTCTCGACACAAGATGTGTAGAATATTGATGCAGTACTGCTTAACTTAACAATCTAATCTCTCAATTTACCGTCTGCCCAAGGAAACTTAAGCTCAAGTTTGGTCATACTATCAAGCATTAAACATGTATATATTCGTTGACTATCGTCCTTCTCAAATCAGTATCTGAAAAAACCTCAAGATCCATCCACCATGAAGTGATTAACATTCAAAAATAAAAAATCATACAAAAATGTCATTTTTCTGAATGTTAATTGTTTGATACTACAATATACTCACAGTTTTTGCAAATGCTTATCAAGTTGTGGGGAGTTGGACAGCGAAATTTGTTTATGATTGTTATCATGCTTCCATGATGGCTGCGCTGGCACGCCAAAGGGCTAAATCCACAGAAACGATAGTTACAGAAAACAAAATTAGTCACATAATTGAATAACTTGCTAGAATTGATAAGGAATTGGTTTAAGTTAGTACCCGCTTAACATTAATGCCGGAGTAAGTAACATAATTAACAGAGGAAGATAGTGAAGAAGATGGTTGAGAATCAAGACTGAGCAGTTGAGTTCTTGCATAATCGTTGTTTAGCTCCTCGACTCGGTGTTGGAATTCTGGCTTTAAAGCTTCAAGTTCATCTAACACAGCAAGCAATCTCTGTAACAACAAAGTATCAACATATCAGCTAATTTATAACATAAAACATTGCATACCTAAAAGGAAAACCAAACTCTTACCTTCATACACCTTGCTTTTTCCTTTTGAAAGAAACATTGATAATCTTTATGATATGGAATAGTCTCAGAAACCAAACTGAGTAAGAGGGGTAAGAAAAACTCCCGAATCAATAAGGTAACACAAAGACATGGCGATAAGTAGGAAGCAAAAAATTATTCAATAATTTCAATTACCTTGAATATCTAAGAAGTATTATATACAAATCCACAATATTCTTCTCCTCCCGATGTATATTCGCCTATACACGAGAAAGAAAACTAAAACTCAAATCAACAGCAGGAAAAGTGCAGAAACGAACACCATAGAACGAATAAAACCCCAACTGAGACTCAATTACAAGCTACCATTACACAAGCAAATTTGAATGCATTAGCTCACTAAGAAAAATATACTTATCAATTCAATTGCAGACAAACATCATGATTAAAAGCAACAATCAATGCAATTAAGCGGGAGAATCAGAAGATATAAAGCAAACCTGTCTGAGAAGATTATCTGCGATTCGATAATAATAGCCAAGAGAAATCGCATTATCGACTTCGACTTTTCGAGCGATTTTGTTGACATCGATCTTCATCTTTGGCTTCTTCAGCGCTGATGAATAGGTGATGCTACAGCTGAGCTGATTCTTTCCCGGCGAAGATAGTAACCGGCGAATGGAAATTCGACGGAGGAATCAATTTTTCGACGTGCGACCTAAGGAAACGGAGGGGAGAAAAAGCTGTCGTTTTGAGAAAGCTTCGGTTAAGTTTCTGCTATATCGACATAGTGACGTGTTAAGACAAGAAGGTGATTAAGTATGGCAATTACCAGTTAAGTGGATGTGCTGGCACAATCTCATTGGTGAGCTTTTGGGAATTTTTTGTTAAATCGAGAATAAAAATTATTATTTATCTTTAACCTTTTATTCTCATTTATAAAAATTATTAAAAGTAATATTTATATTGAAAGAAAACAAGCTGTTTAATATTTTCGTCTATGTGCATACTAGTATGCGTGCATATCGTCCATTTGACTTATATGTGTATGTGAATGTTGTTCATTTGATCTTTATGCAATAAAATTAATAATTTTAGCAATATTTTGTGATGAAGGTTACGATAATTTTATTTTTAATAAAATAAAATTTATTTTACCTTTCATTATCATTTAATCAATTTTTACATCATTAATTCAATGATGAATAGAGACAAATCAATGAAAATTTTATTTTTAACAAAATAACTGTAAAATTTTACCTTTCTTTAACATTAATTATGTTAATAATTTTTTTCTTATAAAAATTATGCATAATAATGTTAATAAAGATTTTATGAAACCTAAAAGCTGATAAATCAAATATCATATAAACTGAATAACTAATGGTTGTGTTTCACATAAATCAAGAGAGTAACAAATTTTACATAATAAGTAAATAAAGGACCCAATAGGCAAAATGGCAACACTTCAGGGTCCAATAAAATATCTTTTTGTCCAGTTTGTTGGAGAACAATTGTGTAGAAGTTACAATTCTTCTTTTATGAATCTTAGAATAACAAACTAGAAAAACACAAGCTAAGCTCAATTGATAAATGCACTATCCATCAACATGTTCTTCTTAAGGATGTTTCCTTTTTCGAACATCAAACTACGCTACTACATATCAATGCAAAAACAGAATACAAAAATTCTTCACTTCTATCAATGGTACATTGTACACCAAACAAATCAATCCAACATTCAAAAAAAAAAAAAAAAAAAAAACAAACAAACAAAGAGAAGTAAAATGTACAAATACTTGCATTGCACTATACACTATTGACTATACAACAAAAACACAACTCCCTAATCTTCTTCTAACGGTCATTTACTATTTGACAACAAAAGAGTTGTATAAAGAAGTTCATTCCAAGAATCAGGAATCCCAGGAAGACACCAATGGCTACAATCTTGTACAATTTCATCTCTCCTTTGAACCCCGTTTTGCCGATAAATCGAAGGATGCCCATCTTTTCTGTAGTCCGTCATTCTAGTTATATTCAAATAAAACACCGGCACTTTCATTTCCGAAATCACAGTTTCAAGTATGCTATTCATCCATGGATAACCCGCAAGTTTGCTTTCATCCATTATCGGCTGCTTATCATCGTCGCAAGTCCCATTCAAACTCCCTTGCCCTTTCCTGGATTCCGCAAATAAATAACTCACAACCCCAAAATAGTAATCCAATGTTAATATAAAAAGAAGGGGTAAAAAGGGACCTAAAATGGGAAGCTGAGTAGCCGCGAAAGAAGACCCTGGTTCGAGTAGTTTTGATAGTGGAATCAACCCATTTTGCCCATGTTAACAGAGCTTTTGTGTAGGCTTGAGTTACTTCTAGCCTTGGATACACATGGTTGCCTTCTTGGTAGTAATCTTTGCTGAAATTATAGTTAAAAATGAAAACTTTCTGATATGTTTTATCAGAAAAAAAATAAATGATCTGATTTGGGTTTGAAATTTGAACTTAGAATTAATTCATTAATTACCCTTTGTAGGTCTTCTGATGAGTCCACCAGTGACCTGTGTTGAATATGATTATATCAGCATTATAGTACTTGGAATAAGTACTAGGAACCATGTCGAGTCTTAACGTTTCTCTTCGAATTCCTGTCTTGTCTAGCTGCTTCCATTCCTGAACTAGGAATGGCGATTTCACGAAATCTATTGAGCTTCTGTAATCCTACATCATTTAGAGTAGTTCATCCTTAATCAATATTCAAAATCAATGGAGTTCATTTCGATATCTGCATTTTAGATAAGAAAAGTACTCACAATGAATTTGAAAGAGTAGAATGTTCGAGTCTTGAATTCTCTGCTGCTAGAAACTTCAAAGATTCTGCTCTTGTTCTTCAACGATTCTCTCAATGCACAAACCAAAGATTCCCACATATTCCTGTTCAGCGAATCACCAACGAACACCATTCTTTTCCCTCTCAACATCTCCAGCATTTTCGCCCCATCAAACCTGCACAAATTCGAAAAACAAATTAAAAAACTGAAAACCCCCAAATTCGATTAGGGTTTTTGTTTTCAATTTCAAACCTAGGGATTTGACACCCGTGAGGCTTCCATCTGTATCTAAGATAACCAAAATCGAGCCTTCCATTACGGAAACAATTGAAAGAATCGTCGATAAACGGGCAGGATCCGGAACGGTAAAGAGGACCCGAATCATCAGCGACCCATTTGCCGTTAAAGATGTGGCAAGAACTGAGATCGGAAATCATGTCCTCCGGTTCTTTCCTGAAACTGCGGCGGCTCTTTTCCATGGCGGTGACGGAGGAGAGCGTGCAGTTGTCGAGGAAATCGGAGACGAGGCAGGTGCTGGACGAATTGATGGAAGAGAACGGGGAGATGTAGTTGGCGGCGAAGAGGAGGCGAGAGGCGAGAGCGGAGGCGGTGAAATATGGAGAGTGGGTGGTCAGTGACGTGGAAAGGAAAAGAAGGGAGAGAAGGAGAAATGAAGTGGTTAAAAAATGGGTTTTTGATAGAGTTGAAAAGATGTTACAGAGTGTAGCTAGAAGATGGTTCAGAGCTGCCATTGAAAGATTAAAGAAAGAAGAATAAGAGCAATGATTCCTCTGGTTTATTTAGCCGTTTCTTTCCCTCGGAGAAGAAAGGGAGAAAAAAGAAACCAACTTTGGAGGGAAAGTTATAAATTTTTTATTTTTCTTACATTACCCTATTTTATGTGTGCAAATTATTTATACTTGAGTATAATGTTATTATACAATCACCGTAATAACTTCAATTACAGTTTACAATTACTAGCCTCATTGTTAATAATAAGAGTTCTTTATTAAAAATAGGCAAAATTCGAAAATAGTGTGAGTATATGAAATTTCTTCAAAATTAATCTTTAGTTTCAGTTTTTGTACATATTTAAATTTCAGTCAATTTTTGTCATTCGTCTAGTTTAATTGGTTGACATTTAATTCCATTATAAGTCTCGTAAACAATTAAAATTTAAATTTAACCATTAAAATTACATAAATAATGGAAATTAATTAAAATGTACAAATATATCAATTCCTAAATTTAGAAACCATTATCTTTCTCTAGAAGTTAGTGTTTGCCTATTTATCATCAAATAGTAATTCTACCGTTGGGATCTTAGAATTAAATATAATAAGAATGATTTCGAAAATCATTCATGTCAACTCCATTTCGCGAAAACCTTTGATTACAATAATTATACAAATGTTTTTAAATTGTTTTGAAGATAAAAAGTTGCTAATAACAACAAACAGAAATCGTTTTTTTTTAATACGCACATACGGCAAAAAATGCTTGAACGCCCTGATAGAGATGATAAATCTCATAAAAAAAAATTTATTCCTCAAATACTTAATTAACGAGGGGGAGGGAATTGCATTTTCTGACCTGAAAAATTCTCGAACTCAATATTTATAAATAGTTTTTAGCTTATACATACATTCAATTTAGAAAATAAATTAATAAGAGTGCAAAAATATTTACAGTGAAATAAAAATACAAGACTTGTTAATTTTTATTTTTTTAAAATTACACATTAATATAGACTTAAAACTGATAGTTAACACTGCTTAGCCTTTATTAATAATAGTATTTTAAACTGAATTATTTTTAACCATAAAGTGTCCTATAGAAATACCAACTTTTTCTTTTTCTTACATGACCAACACAAGTACACAACAATAGAATACACAATCTTAACCGAAAAAATAAGATTAAAGAGAAAAAATGATCGATATGATTCCAAAGGCTACAAGCTCGGGAAGAATCCGCACAACAGTCCTGTATCCATCATTTTCTTCGGCTTGTATGTGCTCCTCGACATCAAAATCACCTGGATTCAAGAAAAATCGAACTCCGACGTTATAGCAACTAGTCATTTTACGAAAAAAAAACCAAGCTTGTAAGCGACGAAATTTTACCTCTTTCGGGTCCAAAGCCACAACCAGCCTTGATCGTGTCTTCAATGTCACGCACGGTGGCCTTATTAAAGAACAAGAAATGTTCCATAACATTTTCAATGCAGTTTAGTACCAAATGAGTCTCTGCAAGGCAAGGCCCATCGCAATAATGATCCACATATTCAGGCGGCACATTCAAATTCCCGGTTTGCGTCAATCTATACGATTCTTCACAGCTGCTATAAATCTGAGTTTTTTTTATTTTTTTGCATAAACTTAGCACAATTAGTTTAAACTGTAACAACTAGCAACATCGCATATAGTTATCTCTGTTTTAAAAGGCAGTCAAGGCGGGGTTTTGTGGAACACAGCCACGATTTATATAATCGGCGGTCAAGACGGAAAGTATCGTCAAAACCCAGAAAAGTGTCGCAAAAGACTAGAAAAGTGTCACCAAAGCCTTGAAAAATGTTGCCAGAACCCAAAAAATGTTACTACATGAATTTTAATTTTTTTTTTTTTTTTAAAAAATTTGCCTCATTTGGGCTTACATTAAATGGAATAAAAAATCCCCAACCCACCCCGGATGTGACTCGAACCTGGGACCTCTAGAGTCCACAGCTTCCGTCTTAACCACTAGGCTAAGACCTTAATCACAATTTTAATTTTAATTTTATTATTTCAAAAATTTATGTGTTTTAGTTAATTTATTATTCTGATTAACTTTCTAAAAGTTAAATATTTAAAAATAATAATCCACCTAGTCCCCGCCTAGGCCCCTGGAGGCTCTAGCCGCCCGACTAGCGCCTTTTAAAACACTGATAGTTATCGATATTAATACAAATATTAAGACGCTTGAATAACAGAAGTTTGTGGCTTACTTGCTTGTCATTGAAACATAGCAAGGCTTTGGCGACGATTTGAGCAGGATCGTCGCCAAAAGTAGTAGCACCAGTCTGAGCACCAGTCTGAGCAGTATAAGGCTGATTGTTAGCGACACTTGAACCTGTAAAAGGATCGTATCCAGCGAGTCCCGTTCCTTCCTCGTATGCATTTCCTGTCAAGAGTTAGTTTAGATTATGCTAGAATGTAATGAAATTCATTTTTCGAAGAAATTGCGCATACCTAATAGGAAGATTAACACAAGAACTAAAGCTAAAAGCAATGGTTTAACAATGGTTGGAAATGCCATTCTTGAAAATTGTTGAGAATCACAAGATTAAAACTGATTTAAGAGAGGAAGGAGCTTAGGGTGATTTTATATGCTTTGGCAGGATCACCAACCTTGAAAATAATATGCCTGATTTTGACAATGGCCGCCTAATAGAATATTCTAAATTAAAAAAACAATACAAATGAATATTTCTAGTATGCAACTCATCCATGCAATCAAGATAGTAAATTCAACATAACAAGTAAAGAAAGAAGTTTGGTGAATTTGTTGAGAAAAAAAAAATCAAATTTCTTTTGCCCAAATTTCTGGGCAATAAAATATAGAAAGAGCGGTTGAAGTGCAAGCCACCAACTTCTAAGTTTTTTACTTTCCAGAAACTCAATACTATTTGCTACAAATCGAACATAGAGATAAAGTTGCGGTTTTTTTTACCTATATTGAAAGTCTTGGGTTGCTTTTCTATTTTCTGCTGCGGAGAAAATTTGTGATAGTTGACAGCCAAGTAATCCATTTCATGCAGGCAAGTTACCAATAAACCCAAAATATTCAGCATGATCTTTCGAAACACAAACGCTGCTAAAGATATCCAATCAAGCTTTATTTCCCAGATCATAATATAAGGCAAATATAATATATGCAAGCCAGAATTTGGCGGAAACTTTTATAACAAGACGTCACGTTGTAAATAAGGCAAAAAACTATACACTAAGGTAAGTAATTCAAGAGCCTAAAGTTTTGAACCTTCAAGTAGCAGTAAGTTATGAACTGTGATTAGCACAGTGTTGCGATACGGCAATCGAATCTACCGAAATTCCTTTCTCGCTGCAAAGGTTTGCAACTTTTCGGGCTTCTTCATGTTGACCTACTTTAACAAGAGTATTAAAAACCAATTTGCAAGTAAAGGAATCCGGTTCGCAACCCTTTGCTTCCATTGAGAAAAACAACTCCTTAGCTTCATTAAACCTATTCGATTCGCAAAATAACTTGATAAAAGCACTATAAGTACACTTATCAGGAGTCAAACCCAAAGACAACATCGAAACAAAAAACTTCTCTGCTTTCTCCACATTTCCCGTCCTACAAAAGCTTTGAATCAGAGCATTGAACGAGAAAACGTCCGGTTTTATACCATCCTTTTGCATTCTTCTCAAAAGTTTCATTGATCTCGAAACATCCCCAGTGGCACATAGAGAACGAATCAATATATTGTACGTGACGGTATTGGGAGTGACACCCCACTCAACCATCTCGGTAAAACAAGCGAAAGCTTCCTCGATTCGTCGCGTTCGACAAAGGCCATCGATTATTGTACTGAAAGTGAATATATCCGGTCGCAATTCATTATCTAAAAGCATTGCCAATAAATCCCGTGATTTTCTAACTTCTCCCCTCCTGCAATGCCCGTTTATAAGGGTGTTGAAAGTAATGAGATTAGGTTTGATACCTTTACCTTGCATTTCACCAAAAGCCCTTTCCGCCTTATCGATCATACCGGCTTTGCATAAACAATCTATCACCATGTTATATGAAAAGACATTTGAGAGAAGTCCATCGTTGACCACACGCGTAAAATATCGATCTCCCTCTATAATTCTTCCAGCCTTGTATAAAGCCTCGATTAGAGCAAGATAATTGGAAAGGCTCAGCTTTATGCCTCGGCCAATAAAAGTATCTAGTATATAGCAAGTCTCGTTTAGATAAAAACTTTTTATCAAACATTTTATGGTCATATTATATGTCGAATTATCAGGTAAGTAACCTAGTCTGCCGAGTTTCTTCAATAACATACCAGCCTCTCGAACCATATTGTGTTCAGACAAACTACTGAGCAACGTATCAAAAGCCAATTTTCGCAAAAAACGCTCCTTTTTGATGAAATTCGTCACGAGCTCAAATGCTTTATTTGGTGTCACGCATTTAAACACCCCATGGATGAACGATCGGATTGTAGCTTCATTAGGAGTCACCTTACGAAGCTTCATAGTCTCTAGAATCTTGAAAGCTTCATCAACCTTCTTTGCATTGAAAAATCCTTCGATTAAGATGGTATATGTGAACACATTAGGCGAATAGCCCAAATTTTCCATTTGCTTGACTAACCGAAGCGCTTCGTCCACTAAACCAGTCATACAGACTCCATGGATTAGTATATTATAAGTGAACCTATCTGGCTTACAATGATCTGCAGGCATTTGTTGGAATTTCAAATAAGCCAAATCAAGGGAGTTAGATTTAACTAATGCATCAATCACAGCATTGTAAAGCCTGGTACTTGGACTCATACCCAAAAATGAAATCTGCCCAAATATTTCATCACAATACCTAGCCAACCCTAATCTGCCCCAGCTACCAATCAAAACACAAAGCAAATCCTCATTCACTCTACAGCCGGAGCTTCTGATGTCTTTAAGCAAATCAGTAGACAATACAACAGGCCCCTTCCTAAATAGGCAATTCGCTAATACGTTCTTAACAGATTGATTCCTTGAAAATGAGGGGTCAATATTTGTGACCCAGATAAAAAACTTCAAGGAGTGTGAAGGGTTCTCTTGATTTTGCAGTATGCTAATAATAGATTGAGAATTTAATAACGGCCTTTTCGCCTTGAGTTCATGACTCAGCAGCAAAAACCAGTCTTTTCTCGATAGAATACGAGAAAAGTAAGAATGATCAACTGGATTACCGCAATTACGAGATGAAACGCGATCGGGGCTTTGAAATTGAGATTGGAGTGGATTTAGAGTGTTACCTCTTACAGAGGGCTCGACATTGGTGAAATGACTCTGGTCAGATTTCGGCTTAGTGAGGGATTCTAATTCTAATTCACCACTTGATTGATTTGAATTGAATGATTCTCGGGATTGGGGGAGATGCTTGAGCGCTGAAGATGAAACCCTAGAACTGCGAGAAGCTAGGGCAAGGCCTCTCATATTCCCCTGATGAATGCAAGAACCTCTGTCACACTGAATTTGTGCTTCTAATTTCATAAAATTTAAGAGTGTTAGGTGACAAAAGAAAATTCGGAAATATAAATTAGAGCTAGTTAATTATTGCTGATTTATTTTATTATTATTATATTAATTTTCTTACATCAAATTTATTTTTAATAATAAAAGAAGTGTTAAACACATTGAAATAAATTAAAATTAAAAAATATATTAATATAATAATAATTTTTCATTTTAAAATTCTTCATATATATGGAATCTCATTTTGGAATACATTATATGAAAAATGATTAGACTTAATCATTAAATTCATTTTCTTTCCTTCATTTTAGGGAATTTCCCAAAATAGGGAATTATCTAAGTTGCCCTAATAGATTTGATTTAATATAATTACAACTCTGTAATTCTTTGTTTTTAATAAGTATAGTTATATTGTTAGTACTAGATTCAAATTAGATATTAAAAAATCACAGAATTTTCTAATTTGTTTAAAATAAATTAGTAAGAATTAAAAATAAATAAATAATGGCCTGTTCCATAATTATACCCTAATCCTAGTGTGGTTCAAAAGCATTACCTTTCTCATACAAGTATTCAAACTATTTTTTTTATTCGGGCACTTGAGAGTCAATAACATTTTTTTTAGCTTAGATTCTTGGAAGGTTGAATTTATTCATCATCTTATTTAGTTTGTTATACCAAGTTAAATAAAGGCAAAATGCATTAACATCTCAATCTCCTTTCGCATTTCAATTTACTATCTTTCAAAAAGTTCTAGTAACTCATTCTCTTTTGAAAAAGTGCATCTCACAGCTCCCTCTATCTTATGTGGCAGCTGACATAGCATGGTTGACTAAATGGGAGGATGTTGATCGAAAATTTCCTTCTTCCTCAAACTTTTTCCCTGAATTTTTTTCTTTTTTCTTCAATTAATTTTCTAGGAATTTGTTACTTTTTGGGTGATTTTGTATTATTTCGGGGTGATTTCGCTTATTTTCCATGATTTCATTCATTTTCACATAACTCATTGATTCGTTTGTTTGTTGGGAAAAATCATGAATTATTCTGAAAAATTCATGAATTTCCAGAAAACCATTTTATTTTACTTTCTTATTTTTCTCAATGAAACAATATTGTATTTTGAGTAAGGGAAAGAAATAAAAGGAAGAACTTTAAGTTGTGAGAAATATTCCATTAAAGTGTGTTGTGAGAAAAATTTTAGTTTAGATTTGGTTTTTAGAAATATAAATATAATTTTGCAGATTTTCTTCGGAGAAGATGGTGTTTTTGAAAACGAAAAAAGTAATATGGTCTTCAATGAATTTTTTCAAGGATTTTTTTGAAATTTTTACACTCAGAATGCCACGTGTCGTGCCAAGATTAGTTTGACTTTTCCAATTTGAGACATGTCAGGCAAGTGTGTTAAACTCTACATACTGAGACTAGTTGAGTGAGTCGAAGGGAGCTGTAAGGTGCACTTTTTCAAAGGAGAAAGAGCTATGAGAACTTTTTGAAAGGTTAGGAAGCAATAGATGGAAGTGCGATAAATGAGGGAGTTGTTAGTGCATTTCGTCATATTTATTGGCTGCTACATTTTAAGGATAAATAATTATAACCTCCCTGAGTTTTGAATAAATACATTAGTACCTCTCTATATTTTGAAAAATTACTTATAGCTCCTTATGTTCTCTCAATATCATACTATAACCTTCCTATATCTTACTTTATGTGTTTTTTCTGTCGAAATTGTTAACATGACAGGTATTTGTTGTTATATTTACTTTTGTTTTGTTAACATTACAAGGTCTGTAATCATAAAAAAAATGTTTTTTGAAATTATTAATACGTTTGTATAACTTTCAAGGTATGCTTACACAAGATAGTATAACAACAAAATAACCTTTTAGAGTCATTTTTAATCCCTAAAATTGTAAGATATGATAATATGAGATTAATTGTTATTCATAAACATATATTAAGCTAAAAAATTCAATACAAAAGAGATTATACAAAATACAAGAAGGTTATGATATGACAAAGATAAAACATAAAGGGGTATAAGTAATTTTTCAAAAAGCACGTATTTATTCATTAAATACTCATTTTGTAATGTATTTATTTGAACAGCTCAACTATTGAATTTATTTTACTCTTGGATTGATTGAACGCGATATTCTTTAAGAAAAATATTTTGCACAATTTTGCAAAGAAAAATCCTAATACAGAATTCGAACATTTGACATCTCGCAAACTCAATCTCAACCGATACACTAATACATCAACACAATACAACAAATGTCTTTCGTAATTATTTTGTGCAGAAAAATTGGTTATAAAATAATGCTTTAAACTTTAACATTTTTTTATAAAGTTTATATTTTAAAATTTCCAAATTACAAGCTATCTTCATTTATCCAAAACTACCATGCATATTTTCAGAAATGCAACCAATGATTGACTGTCACTAAATTGGCGTTTTCAACAGGGTAGCTAATCATAACTGCACAGTTAAAGAATTGATTCCTATAGATTAGAGTTAAATTACTTTATGATGAAAATTCATAAAAATACATAAGCATTATTAGGCACTAATTCTATTCTTCCAAAATCTCTTGTGTTTCCTTGGTGTTTCAATAACTTCTATGGATAGTCATGCACAAAATAGGGGGCAACAAGAAATTAACTCACCTGTGGCGCTAATGGTTGGTGTTACAGGCATGGTTGGACTAGCCTTGGCCGAGGCCTTGAAACATCCCTCGACCCTCGGTGGTCCATGGAAGGTTTATGGCTCAGCTCGTTGGTTTCCAACTCCCTCGGTTGATCTATACATCACCTTTAATGCTAGAGATCTTGGACATACTAGCAATAAAATCTCCTCTATAGCCAATGAGGTGACTCATGTGTTTTGGGTAGCAATTCAACTTCTTGAGAGTGAAGAAGTCAATGTTGAAGTCAACCAAGCTATGCTAGCCAATGTTATACATGTCCTCAAGGAAAACGATAATAACTTGTTCCACAATGGAAGCTGAGTTTGTAGCCTTGAATAAAATGGGAGAAAAAGTTGAATGGCTATGCAAATTTGCAAAGGACATTCCTGAATGGCCTAAGCATGTGCCAACAATTTGTACATTGCTATAATCAAGCAATGATTAAAAGGGCTTCAAATGTCATGTATAACATTAAGTCGAAACACATGCATCATCGACATAATACCATCAATTGATATCAACAGGAGCTATCTCTATTGATTTTGTAGGATTAAAGAATAACATAGCCGATCCACTAACCAAGGATTCACTATAGATCAAGTTGCAAAGACATCAAGCGGAATGGGACTAAAACCCATGAATATATAAGATTTTGTGTGAAGGAAAACCCAATCATGTTGATTGGAGATCTCAAGATCTTGGTTCAATGGGATAACTTAATTGTATAGATCTTGCGAGGTCATTGTTGGGGTAACCCCGTGTCCATTCATGTGATGTAAATAGTGAGAAAACTGGTTAAGGGTAAGTAATGAGACTGTTTTTAATGATTCTTTGTGCATCAATGTTTGAGCAAAAGGGATCATCTATGTGAGATTGAAGAGGGGTCATTTCAAAAGAAACTATAACGAGGCTTAGTTATCGTAAACTCTTGCAGAATCAAGAGATGTTCATGACCATCTTGAACATATTCATGAGAACCGAAGTCAAGTTAATTAGTAGGCTTAATACATCGACACCCCTTTGAACTTGTTCAAAAAAGGCTGTTACCACCTTGAACTTTCAAATGTGACAGATAGTCCCATGTACTTGTCCAAAACGTGTCACTTTACCCCTCGCAAAAATATCAGTTTCAAGAACAAGAAGATGAACATGACGGGTCAAGAATCAATACAATATTATGATTAACTGAAAAAAAATTTAGATTAGAGATGAAGTTTTGAAGAAGATGAAGAACATATATTAAGGATTTTGAATTGTAAGAATACGAATGTCATGGATTTTTTGTATTCATTTTCTATTCCACCAACATACTTTACGCGCATGTATTTTGATGATCATTTACGTAGCAAGCCAGGTGAGCAAAAGGGGTAAAGTGACACGTTTTAGACAAGTACAGGAGGCTATCTGTCACATTTCAAAGTTCAGGGTGGCAACGACCATTTTCAGACAAGTTCAGGGGGTATAAATGCATTAAGCCTAATTAGTATTTATATGAAGTATATCATTATTTATACAAATTGGTGAACTTAAAGTTTTCTAAAGGAAATGTTCAAAGCTTGTAATCGTTCTATCTCATGTATCATCAAATCGAGTCCGTGGTTGTTATTTTATTTCAAGTGTGGATCATTGCAATTTTATTTTTAAAATAAAATAAGAAAAAGAAATTAATAATTAAATGAAATAGACAGAAGAGGGGCGGTTGTGTTGTATTTGTCAATTAAAAATGCCAAATGTGAGTTAACTAACTTTTTGAAATTTTGCACTGCAATTTATTTCTCTTTGTCTTTTTATCCCCCTTCTTTTATTATAAATTGCCTGATTTTCGTAGAGAAAGTAAGGGAAAAAAAGGAAGATTTATTTGCTCCTACAATTCTGTCTATTTTCAGTCCTCTTGTGTTTAGATTCTTGATTTTTATTAGTGTGAATATTTTACACTCGATTATTTTCATTAAAAGTTCTATTGTTGTATTTTAGATATAAATTTTCGTACAGGATAAATATTGTCTTACGAAAATTTATTCAAAATTCAACAGAGAACCTTCCATTTCAAGTAACAAATTTAATTTCGGTAAATTTATTTTCTATAAAATCTAGTTTTTTACTTTATCCTACTACATAATTTTAGTCTGTATTTTGTACTAATATAATATTCAATTACTTTTCATATTTTGTATAATATAATAACAGTAGCTAATTGTTTCATTTCTTTTGTTATATATATATATATATATATATATATATATATATATATATATATATATATATATATATATATATATATATAAATATATTATTGTAATTATTATAAATATAATGTATTATATCTATTTTAAGGAATATATATCTCTGTAAATAATATTTTCAGAATGCAACCAATAATTGACTGTCACTAAATTGTCATTTTCAATAGTGTAGCTAACTATAACTGCACATGTAAATAATTGATTTTTTTTGGATTTTGGTAGAGCTAAAATACTTTATCGTACCATTACATTAGCATTATTAGGCACCATTTCTATTCTTCCAAAATCCCTTGTGTTTCTCTAGTGTTTCAATAACTTCTATGGATAGTCATGCACAAAATAGGGGGCAACAAGAAATTCACTCACCCGCGGCGCTAATTGTTGGTGTCACAGGCATGGCTGGACTGGCATTGGCCGAGGCCTTGAAACATTCCTCGGCACTCGGCGGTCCATGGAAGGTTTATGGCTCGGCTCATCGGCCTAAGCCCAGTTGGTTTCCAACTACCTCACTTGATCTCTACATCACCTTTGATGCTAGAGATCTTGAAGATACTAGCAACAAACTCTCCTCTATAGCCAATGAGGTGACTCACGTGTTTTGGGTGGCAATTCAAGTTCTTGAAAGCGAAGAAGCCAATGTTGAAGTCAACCGAGCTATGCTAGCCAATGTTATACATGTCCTCAAATCGTCCCCGGGCTCGCGACTCGCTCACATCACACTTCAGACTGGTACACAACACTATATGGGCCCTGTCCATGACTCGAATTATTCGCACCGGCTTAGCCCACACGAAACACCCTTTGTTGAAGACATGCCCAGGCTCTCGTATCCTAACTTCTACTACCAATTAGAGGATCTCGTGGCATCCCATGCGCCATCAGTATCGTTCAGTGTGCATAGATCGTCCATCATTATTGGCGCGTCTACGAGGAGCGTATACAACCCACTTGTTACTATAGCTGTTTATGCATCGATTTGTCGACACGAGGGACTACCATTCAGATACCCCGGGACTAGGTACACATGGGGGCATTTCTGTGACATGAGTGATGCGCGGGTGCTTGCCGAGCAACATATATGGGCAGCGGTCACGCCTGAGGCGAAAAACACAGCTTTCAACTGCACGAATGGCGATATTTTCTCGTGGAAAAGGATGTGGAAGGTGCTCAGTGAAGTATTCGACGTTGAATTCGTGGATTTCGACGAGGGGGGTGAGTTCGATTTCGTTGGGATGATGAAAGGAAAAGGAGAAGTTTGGGATGAACTTGTGAAAAATATGGTCTATGTGAAACAAAAATGGAAGAAATTACTTGTTATGAAGCACTTCACAATGTGTTGCATTTTGGGTTTCAACATGTTTGTAGCATGAATAAAAGTAGAGAGTTTGGGTTCTTTGGTTATGTTGATACACTTAAAAGTGTAAGCATGTGGGTTAAGAGATTAAGAAGTATGAAGATTATACCTTAGCCATGTTCGGTGTTTAATTTTCTTATTTTGTTATATTGTATTATACTCCTACATATTTAACTCTATGTCTGAAAATTTATCTTATTTCTCGAGGAGCAAATAAAAGAATTGGATTCCTTCCACTGAATTTATTTGCTCCGTTCAATTTCTCAGTTTGGAAACTCTTTATAATATTAGAGAATTAAATTGATTAGTAGTGAGTTATAAAACATGTAATCAAAATTGCTGAAATAAAAAGGAAAATAGGTGTAGCTAAATGTGAGAGTATCATGGTAGAAGAATGAATTTGACGTTCAAATCAAATGAAATCACCAAATCATGCCACTCTTTGGATGATTTCCAATTCCTAAATTTAATTTAGCTTCAAGGAATTGATTTCTTTTCTATACAATATTTCTGACAATTATTGAGAAGAATTTAAATGACATGAATTCTATGGTTATGCTATGTAATTATGAGAAAATAAAGGAAATAATATAACTCTTCTTTTACAGCATGGTGGGCTCCTTTATCAAAGAACAAAGCAATCCAAGGGCTGGTTTTTCAATTTTTGTACAATTTTCTAAGAAAAAATTATTACAGTACAACAGTTTGACGTCGTCACATCGTGCAATTTTCACTAATTGTAATGTAATCACTCCTGTAAAGAAAAGAAAGAAATTACTTACTAACAATAATATTAATAAATTAATAATGCGTCTAATTTAATAATTTCTAATATAAAAATTAATCATTAAAATAAAGCAAGTGAAATTGATAGTTGTCATATATTATTTAATACTCACATGAGCACCAGAAGTACATGCCGGTCTTCTCGGGGGGAGTTGTTGATGAGGTGTTCTCTGCAAATTTACATAATTTCAATTCCTTAATCTTGCTTAGCTTACTCAATGGAGCAGGGCAATAAGTATAAATCAATACACTTTGTACCTTGAAAAGCACTGCTCCTTATCTTACACATTTTAATAAAATAATTAATATGATACACAAGTACTTATTTATTTTTAATATCTTAATTGATTGAATATATGGAAATAACATAATTATCTACTTTTAATATCTTAATTTTTTAACTCAAACTATGCATTTAATGCTAAAAAAATAATATAAGCGTAAATAAGGGTGTACATGAAATAAAGATGGCCAAATGTATCATTACTCCCTCAACTTGGTTCCAATAACCGGATGTCACTTCCAACTTGCAAATGGATTAGATACCCCCTTCAACTTGGCAAAAGTGAATCACTTTGACCCCTCAACGCCACGTGTCATAATCTGGTTAGTTTGACTTTTCAAATATGTCGTTTTCCTTATTTTTAAACCTTCCAACCAGAAGTTGACACATGGCATTGAGGGGGCAAAATGTTGCAATTTTGCCAAGTTAAGGGGGTAACTGGTCCTTTTAAAAGTTGAAGGTTGCATCCGGTTTTTAAAATCAAATTGAGGAGGGTAATGATACATTTTATCAATAAAGAATGAATTATAACATTTTAAAATAGTATTTTGAATTTTCATATTTTGATTAAATAAACTACCGAAAAAAATGAATGGAGTATTACATTTGTAAATTGAATAATTTCCCTTTCAAATATATATAGAAATATAAAATAAAATTATATGACATTTTGGGCAAAAAAATCTTAACAATCATATCAAACTATTAATTAGTTACCTGTAATTTTGGTCTCAGAGTTTCAACAACAGGTTTTTGATTCATTCCAGCTCCTTGCTGTTCCATACAGTATATTAAAAGGTTAACATATTTTAAAATTACAATTAAACTAAGTTTACAAGTTACAGAATTGTTAATTGTTTTGTAAAGACTTTATTTTCTGAACTCTGATTAAAATTAAAATTTGTATTTTTTTTTTATTTTGCTACGTTAAATATAAAAGTAAATTCCGAACTCAATTACTAGTGATCATTAGACTTCAAGACTTTCACCACAATCACGTACCTTGCACAAAACCCAATCCGCTGAATCAAAGAAAGCTCGTTCATGATCCTATGTTCATTAATTAACAAAAATGCAGTTTAGTGTGTGTGTATAACAAATAACACAATTTGAAATTAATTTTTTCCCAATGTTTTTTTCTAAAAAATATATAAGATCACCTTTGAAATCAAGGGTTTCTTCTTTGGAGCTAATCCTCCATATTTCTTGGTCATGGATGCTGCCTGGAAAATTTCATTTAGAAAAATATAACTTTATCAGGGGTTTTTTTTATAACAGTTGCACGAATAATACAAATTAGAGAAAAGAAAATTGCACAATGTGCAGTTCTAAAGCACATCAAAATAAAACTAGTCAAACAATTTTGGTAAAATTTGTTTTTCTTGCTGGGCATCAACAACTCACAGTATGTGTGATTATTAGGTTATATGTAACAAATCCCAACAAATCAAGCTAAGTGGATGTCACTTTTTAACATCTAATACCAGCTAAAAGTTCTGTATTTGGAAGACAAAAATAAAAACTATTGACAACAAAAAGATAGTAAAAAATAAACATACTACTTAATAGTTTTGAGAACTCATTAAACTTATATTTTAACTTTCCCGACATCAACAATAATTTAATATTTTGATATAGTTACTTTTAATGAAAAAATTGTAAAAATTTCTCATAATAACAAAAAAAAAAAAAGATTTCATATTTGTTGCATTCATGATCATTGGAACATCTTTAATAGTTTGTCTGTTACACAAATTGTCTTGACACATAGGAAGGAACAAACAATAAATTTGAAAAGTATCTTTAGTAGCTTGTTTATCTCATCTTCCCTGTTTGATGTGGTGCTTATGTTTCATCATTCATCGTAAACAATGTCTATTTGATTGCATGGATGTAGACAACCAAATAGACATTGTTTACGATAAATGCACTTTAAAATGGAATAGACAATCTATTATTCTTACCCTATGAATAAACATTGTCGATTTTTAAAACTATTACCATGTCATAAAAAACAACCTCTATTACACATGTCACCTAGACTTGGTGGACACGTCATGCTGCTAGAAAGAAAAGTCCACGGGAACATTTTGACAAGCTAACTACCAATAGGGTCCTCCAATTTTGTCTTAGGCAGCTCATGATAGGCTACAACCGTATGTACGATTTTAAGCTGCCGACATTGCCATCTGATGTTAGCGTTGAGTATCAAATCGTCGTCCACACGTTCGCTCACGGCCGTTAGATGTGAGGACCACAATTAGGTCCCTCTGATGTTGATCATCACATGCTCTCATTTGATATTAGTTTTTAGTATCAATAACATTTAAAATATAGACAATTTTGATTACTAGACGATTTATTACCACAAACATTCATTATTAAGGTAAAAGTTGGTGACTTGAAATGTTGGTTAGCTTAGGGACGGCGGGGAGGTCGGTTGTTCCACTCCATTCATCGGAAAATTGAAAATTATTTAGTTCTGAAGCAATGTTTTACCATTTATTATTACCCAAAAAAAAAGAAAAAAAATGAGAAGTTTTGCCCCACATCAAGCTGTTGGTCAAGTGAAATTAAATTTATGTAACGTTGTTTTACGCTGTTCCAAAACTAGTTTTTTTGCGTACTTCTTCAATATTTTATATAACAAATGGAAAAAAAGCAATTCTATCCATAGTGAATTACAAACGATGAAATAAATAGGAACCAGAAAAAAAAAAACAAAATCACTGCAAAAACTACAGAATGGAAGTAATAAAATGGAAATTTGATTACAGAATAAAAAACATAACAAAAATCCCATTTAGGCAACTTATATTAAAATTTTGTGTCAAACATATTAAATAGAATCCTTCTACCCAATAATGATGCGGAAATTAAACAATTATGCAGTGTTTATAAAAGAAAAAAAAAATTAAAGCACGTTCAAAAATGGTCATTATTTGTTGTCTTATTTTCTCAACTTTTTTTTTTTGATAAAATATTTTCTCAACTATTGAATTCAAATTATAACAACAAATATAGCAAGAAATATAGCTATTATGTTGTTAAAAGTATAAAAAACTATCGAATGAAAAGTTCTTGATGTTTCTCTTTTTATATAACTTCATCGCCATTGGTTTCATCACACAACACCTTTTTCAACATAAAACTTCTACAAGTAAGCGAACTTTTTTTGTAGCGAAGAATCAATGAAATGCGGAGAAGGAAAAAAAAAATAGTACCTCAAGTTCTTGAGACCCATAAAAACCTCCATTTCTGCTGCAATCAGCCATCTTAAATGTTCCTATATATTATGCCATTCAATCACCATTAATCAATAATAACTATCAACAAATACGATTGCTAAGGTCGGTAAAAGGGCTGTACCGAAGAAACTTCTCAAAACCTTGATGAAAAACCAGAAACAAATGGGCAATAGCACAAGAAGAAGAAGAAGAAGAAGAAGAAGAAAAAAAGAAGTATAAGTTCAACTTACCTAAAAGAAGAGAAAAGTCGAAAATATAAAAGAGAGAGGAGATATTTATTATTCTTTGTTTATTTGGTGTTTTGGAGTGCAAAGTTGAGAAAAGAATATGAAATTTTTATACAACAAAAAGCTACCTGATAGTAAATAGTAGGTGGGAATAAGGTTGGAGCCTGGTGGGCTACTTGTTTTTATTTTCTATTCTTATAAAACAATTCTTATCTTTTATGCGTCCAAAATATAAAGAAAATTCACATCGTAACATGCACAAAAATTCCTACTAGGGCAGCTAGAGTGCTAAAATAATCGTTTCCTTATTGATTAACTTATCATTGTAAGCTACTTATGGAATAAAATTCAGTGTCGCAAAATCGCTATCTTATTCCACGTATTTTAATTAAATGTTGATACGTAGGTATTTTAAATCATATTTTAATAACTTTAATTTTTCTCTTATAAAATCCGTCACATGTCAGAATTTGGATGGAAGACTATGAAGGGAACGTGAAAATCAAGACAAAAATTTTTAATTCCATCTATTATTGCATAAACTTTAATGCAATATATAGTTCATATGCAATTTAATTTATTTTCCTTTAACATAGAAAAGATAATAAAAGTTACATAGTATAACTGTAAGAGGACCAAAATAAACTAAGAACTTATATGGAAGCATAATTGTAGCGGTAAAATATTTTCATTTGCAGAAAATGATTTTTTTAAAAAGTTTCTTATATTAAGATGGAAATTCAATTTAATCATATATATAAAATTTAAGCGTAGAGAATGCATTTTTAATCTCTTTTATTTAAAATATAGTCTCATTTTGAGTCCCGAACTCATTTCTTGAGAATTGTACTATGGATGTTGGACTTAATCTCAAAATTGGGTTCATTATTTTGTGAAAAAAAAATAGTCATTGGGATGAAATATCAATAAGCTTCTCGGATACTTGCTTTGATAATATCGCTTTAAGAGTAAATTAATAGTAAAAAAATACTAATTGTTTTTAATTACAAATATTTTTCGCAACATAGAAATATTTTCAAATTAGTAAATTATATTTGTTTATTTAATCTTCTTATATAAAGATTAGTGGTATACAAGTACACGACTACCGACACTTGTATGGTCACGTTGACTTGTTTAATTTAACAAAAAAATTTAAATTTTAAGCATTTTTTCAACAATTGATATATTCAAAGTTATTTTAAAGTGTATCACTTGACATTTTAGTTCATTTTAAAAATCACTGAATTTAATATAAAGGCTCAATTCTATAGCACAACTGTTACTTTAGAACTTTGACCTTTAATTTCAATAATTAAAAATTAAAGTTGACATTGAAAGGCAAACTAATTTGTGCTGCTAAACATTACCCAAGTCAAAGTCTTATTTTATCAAATGCATAACACAATCTTAAATTAAATTAATTAATTACTATAGCAGAATTTGTAACAAATCTCTCATCTTCCTGCCCAACTTTTTATCAGCCAAATTCTGGTCAATTCAACAAAATGGAAATAAGAGAAAAAAAAAAACATATTAGTACTATCAAATTGTGCAACTGCAAATGCAAGTGGACATAAATATTCCTCTAAAATCTTTGGAAATTTGCAACTATGATGATAAGAATGTGGACTAAATTTTCTTAAATTTGATTCTTTTGAAGGAACAAGAATAAACCAATTGCGTATTCAGTGTAACTGGAAAGCGATATGGTGTATTGGAATCCGGTGGGTCGATCAGCCCGCTCTCATGGAACGGGTTTGGGTACTCATATTTTCACTAAGCCCAATTTGAACCCGTTAAAGACCGAAGTTTTATAAATGAGATTTGATCTTTATGTAAATACTCAAGTCCGATCGGAAAAAATAATAATTTTTTTATTAAATATATCTATATGTTATATCTAATAACTATTTAAAATTTTTATATATTCTCATATTGAAGTTTTAAATGTAATTAGGATAAATAATTATAATCTCTTTAAGTTTTGGTCAAATACACTAATACTTTTCTATGTTTTAAAAATTACTTATACCTCCCCGTATCTAACATTGTCATTGTATCTTAAATTATGTGTTTTTTATCAGAGTTGTTAACATAATTAGTATTTGTTGACATATTTATTTTTTATTTTGTTTACGAGCTCCATAATCATAAATTTTTTTTGTAATTTATAAAATATTCCTATAACTTTCAATGTATGATCTAACGAAATAATATAATAATAATAAAAATTTTAAAGTCATTTTGATCCTTAACATTCTCAGATACGATATATAAGACTAAATTTTTGTTCATAATCATATATTATACTAAGAAATTCAGTACAAAATGGGATGATATAAAATAGAGTAATTAACCCATATACCAAAAAAAAATTAGATTTTATTCCTTTTACAATAATACAAAATTATTATTCACTTTACATTTTATTAGATTCTTTTTTGTTTTTACCCTTATTCTCATGTAACTACATTCTCTCCTATTTAATTTGAATTTTGCAACTTCAAATCTCCATATCTCACAAACAGTTGATTTTTTTAATTGACACTTTGAAATATTTTGTTCGTTTTAATTTTATCTTTAAAATGACATACACTTTGAATTTTTTGAAAAAATAAAAAATTCATCGCAATCTTATACATAGTATAATAACTGTATAATAAAAATCATAATTTTTTATGAAGATGTTATACATTGTATAAGAGTGGTATAATGTTATGTGTAAAAAAGAATATATAGAATATATTATACTACTCTTATATCATGTATAACGCCTTCATGAAAAAGCAGTAAAAACGTATATTATACAACTATTATACAATGTATAAGACTACAATAAATTATATTTTTTTACTAGAAAGTGAATTTTGTTGTAAAAATAATCACTATTATACCATGTATAAGAGCTTTCATATCATGTGTAAGGTTTTCACGTCATGATTTTTATGGGGAAATCGGTCCTATTACGAACATAAAGGAGTAAAAAATCCATATGTATTCATTATACAATTTTACACCATTTATAAAACCTTTATGAAAATGCAGTAAAAAGGGCATTATACCACAATATACACGGTATAAGATTGCGAAACATTAATTTTTTTTCGAAAAAACAAAGTGTATGTCTTTTTAAAGATAAAATTAAGACGAACAAAATATTTTAAAGCGTCGATTCAAAAAAATCAACGGTTTGTGAGATATAGATGTTTGAAGTTGCAAAATTCAAAATAAATAAGAAAAAGAAGATAATTATAACGGTTGACAAAGTCAACTTAAAAAAGAATAAAAGGAAAAAATGTTTCTCACTGTTATGTAAAAGAAAAAAAAGATTTTTAATTTTTGAGTTTTGCAAAATTATTTATTTGTAGAATCTAAATTTTAAAAAGAAAATATGGCAAATAAAAAAATAACCCTATAAAATATAAGGAGACTATAGTATGACAATGACAAAATAGATATAGGTAATTTTGCAAAACATGGGGAGTTACTAGTATATTTGATCAAAACACAAGGATGTTATAATTATTTACTCATTTACCTATCATAAACTAAATTAAATATAAAAGATTTTAAATATATAATGCAATTATGTGAAAAAAATTGACATGTACATATATTTTTGTATATTTTATTATTTTTTCAATTAGTATGACGAAAATATAAAATAAAAAATATTCATAGACTTAAACCGAACTTAAAAATGACATTGTAACCCGATCCGAACCAGAATTCTAAAGTGTGAGCCAAAAGTAATATAGGTATTAATCATTGTAATATTGGACCATTTTGCTATTATTGTCTGGGTTTACAGTCCGTGAATTTGTATTCCAGCCTTGTTTTTTTCTATTTACTAATTTTGGTATGGTTTAAGTGAGAAATAAAACAAACTCAAAAATAAATATAATTCAAACTATAATCTCTCTTTCTTTATTTGATTTAACCATAATAAAGCACAAAAGTTACAATCATAATACACAATTACAGTTGCTTATCAATAAGAATGAAAACCAGCAAATGTATATATAAATTTCTTTCACTTAATTTCCCTTTTTTTGAATTAAGTGAATAAATACCCTGCTCCTTTTTCTATCTCCTAATTGCATAAACTCTAAACAGACATTTTCTTTGTATGTGACTGTATATTACAATCATGTGATTCAATTCATGTAAAAAATGCAACTAATACTTAATCTCCTCTAAACTGGATTTAAGTGAAATCGAATGTTTAACATCACCAACAAAAATATCATGATCACCAACAGGAATTCTTCGAATCCCATATTGATCGACAACGCTCAAATGTTGACACACATCAACATGAATTTTCACCCGTCGCTGAGAACTGGCGATTAAATGAACTTTCTCAAACCCAATTAATTGTTTATTCCCCGAAGGTGGGCTAGAAAAGACCAGAACGGTATGTGTTCCATCAATCGGACTAGTATTTTTGACATCAACATGAATTGGTACAGACATGGATTTGGAATCACAATTCATGTGCGAGACCCGAATCGCGTTGGTCGAAAGGGTGGAGGAATTGGAGTTCATTAGGGCATAAAATTTTGGATGAATTGGGAGAGAGATTTTTTTGGGTGAATGAGAAAGTGAGTGAGAAAAAGTAGAGTATGATAATCCATGGCCAAAAGGGTAGACAGTTTCACCCTTGTAGAACCTATAGGTTCTACCAGGATAGTCTCTTGATGGGTCTGCCCTTAGACCCATTTCTGTCATTGGCACCTTGCGTAGGTAGCTTTCCGGGTACCACGTCATCGGTAGCTTTCCGCCTGCATTACCAAATACATATAGTCATCATCGATCAAGTTAAATCATACGAGTGCATAGTGGTATTTTTTACCAAAGCTTACAAAAAAAGAATAATTGTTATGTATCATCGCCTTTAATAATTAATTTTTCAATTAAAAGTGGAGGCCAGTAATTCTGGGCTCAAATATTAATAGAAAAAAGAAATTTTCAATAGGAAATTTTTTTAAAAAAAGTTTCTTATACTTTTTTTTACTTCAAAAATAAAATTAATAGTAAAACGTACATGATAAAGGATCCCCAATGATAGACACCTCTTAACAGATGTTCACTATTTAATTTTTTATTATAAATATAAATTGGGCGTCTAATATGTACACCTCACATGAGCAATATTTTGTAATTTAAGTTGATGTGTAGTAGAATATAAATAAATTTTAATTCAAAATTACCCGGATTAGCTGTTCCGAATAGCACATCAGCAATTGCGGCTCCACCGGCTTGGCCGGGATATCCAGCCCATAGAATAGCTCCGATTCGAGGATCATTCTTAGCAAAAGTAACATCAATAGGGCCACCACTCATTAAAACCAATATAGTAGGCCCTCTTGATGCTCTAGCAACTCTTGACACGAGTTCTTGTTGATGTCCCGGCAATAGAAGCCCGACCCTGTCCCGGAATTCGGCCTCTATGGATTGATCAAGTCCCATTACCAACACAGTCGCATCAGCATGCCTAGCCGCGATCTCTGCCGCTCCAAATTGTTGGTTCACGTCACAACCCACATTTGCACACCCCGGTTGATGAACCGTTTTCGCGTATCTACCGATCCCACGTAGCGGGCTAGTGTATCCACAAGCGACGCCTGCCCCAAAAAAATCCAAACAAATATCAACGCTAAGTTATAAAAAACAATATAACTGACATTAGTAGAAACGAAATTTACCCGCATAATTCCCTATCATAGTAACGGTAACATCGGAGTTGGGCCCTATGACTGCAACAATTCGATGACGGGTGCTCGATAAGGGAAGGGTTCGGCCGCGATTTTCGAGTAGGACAATTCCTTGATGGGCTGCCTCTAGGGCTAATTGTTGATGGGCCGGGGTGCAAACATCTCTTGGGCCCAAATGCCCATAGGGTTGGGCTGATGGCTCCCCATCAAACATGCCTAGTCTCATTTGGACTGTTATTGTGTTGGCTAAGGCCATGTTTACGTCTTCTTCCACCAATAGGCCTTTCTTTAATGCATTGTCTGTGTAAATTGCTAAAAATGGGCCACAATCTAAATCTAGGCCTGCATTAATATACAAGCACAAAATTGTATTAGTTTAAATTTGTTTCATGGACGAATTCAAAAAAATTGCCGATGCACTTTTAGTTATAGCTTAGCTATTTCAAGTTTATAAGAAGTTTAAAGCAAGCATTTAATGTTTTCTCAAGGCTGATTTTTAAGAAGCTGAAGTAATCGGTAAAATTAGCTTATAATCAACTTACAAGTTGTAAAAACAGCTAAACGATAAAAAAGGACATGTAGATAAGTGAAACATTTGTTGTATAAAATTAAATGACTTACGTATGTTCTTAAATTGGTCAAACTCTTAATGCTTCTAAAATATTCACTCATAAGAACCAAAAAATTGCTTATAAATTAAAATACAATTCATGGGAAACTGTTTGTAAATTCAAAAGTGCTTATAATAGCTACTTTAGAATTGATTTTCTTGCCGGTTAAAAGCAACCTTTAAATTTGCTATAAAATTAGTTTAGACCAATTTATTCAGCCATGGTAAAATTGTTAGTAAAGTGATGTCTAACCTGCTTTGATGGTGGCTGCAGCAGCCTCTTCAGGTGTTGCAGTGAAGTGTTGCGTGTCATATAAAACTCCAACTGAGTCACAGTCTGAAACAATGTATCTGTCATTCAAATAGAGTTGAAAAGTTTTTTAGTTCTGTAAAAACAAATAATGATAATCTAGTGTAATCAGATTCACAGTGAAATACCCATTAAGGCGCCAGTCACCCCTGATGGTGTTCTTCAAGAGATTAGGATCAGCACAAGTTGGTTTGCCGTTGACTTGATTGTAAGAGCACATAACACTTGCCACATTTCCCTCTACTACACAAGCCTTGAATGGCACATCATATGTATCCTCCAAGTCTTGTTTGCTCACCTATAAAAAAATATCATCAAATACCATTTTAATACTTTTTACCCAACATCACATGTCATCATTTTCATTCATACAACATAGTCATGTTAAAAAAATAAAGAGTAACTGACTCTATATTTCTATTACACATATTCTTTTAGAATTTAGAGACATCAATTCTGATTCTGTGGTTTTTAAAAAATCTCAAATTTGAAACATAAAAATTAAGTGAAATTTTTCTTTCTATTTAATATAAATGTAATTAGGCAAAAAATTTTCTAAAATAGGAGCAGATTTGGGTGTTGGGACGTCATGGACAAGCCATCAGCTATTGTATTTTATTATCGGATGATTTGATTGCTAACAGCTAAGATTATAACTCCATTTTACCTAAATTTTTTCCTTTTATAGGTAAAGGAAAAATAGAGTGTTTATACAATGGTCCTAGACCAATGATGTGGATTTTGGTCCATACATTAGGATTTTGACATGTGTGTTGAGTTTTAATTATTTGGACCCCACTAATACACATGTTAAGATCCTAATGTATGGATCAAAATCCACATCATTGATCCAGGACCATTGTATAAATTCCTAGGAAAAATGACACCGTCGTGGGTGTAAAAGGTAACAACTAGCAAATAGCGCCAAAATTGCATGAGCAACTCAATAATGTTATCAATGTCATTGTTTCGTGCAAGCAAATAAAAAATATTATCATTTTTAATGATAATCAATCTATAGCCCAATGTGTCCATGTTGATATGTATATACTTCTTTTCTTAAAGTTATTAAAGAAAATGGAAAGTTGAGGGGTGACAAATTATGTTCCTTAATACATCATCAACTCTTTTGTTTTCTTCCTTTTGTATGCTTTATAGCTATAGCCTTCATATGATTAGATATGGAATTTATAGCAAAAGAAAAAAATAGGAAGTTTCTTTCTTTCTATTGCTTATATTTCCTAATATTTTAACTCATTTGAAATTGAGTGTAGTTTCACTTTCAATACATATGCTGAGCTAACGATCAAAATTAAAATTCTTCATGGTGTAATTAATTTGGAAAAAATATTTCTTACCTTAGCATTAAAGTGGAAACGGTCCACACCATTCCAATTGTCAAGATCATAAGCAGTGTAATGTTTGCAGCAAGCAGCAACCTTTAATCTATTACCTCCGGTGATGCTTTGAAGTCCCTTGACATAACTCGCCGCGTATTTTCCAGATAAAACCGGGTCTTCGCCAGGTGTTTCTTGCCCTCTTCCCCACCTGGGATCCCGGAGTATGTTCACATTAGGACTCCAATAGGTCAATCCAGCCACACCTCCGTTGTACATTGCCCTTGCTTCGTCAGACACTACCTGATTACACGAAATAATTAAGTTTATTGATTTATTTATCAAATTTTTTTGTTGTTGGTGACGTGTCAATCAATACCAAACAAAATTAATTTTTTTTGTAAGTATGTAAGTGACCTATCTTTTCATATAGTACCGATTTGAACACAATTTTCTATAAAAGTGTATAGTTATAAATCAATTTGCACAATTTATAGTGCGAAAAGTATATATAGAAAATTATAATTTCCTAAATTAACATGGCGTGATCAAATGGAAAAAAAATAGAGAAGCGATGTTGTCTGATCTTTTTAGATTAATAGTATTTTGCAATTTCACTTTCTTCCAGAGAGAATTAATTAAATCAGAAAACTCCAAACAAACAAAAATTAAAGAAATTGTGAAATTAGTTATTGAATTTTGAAATATAATCCAAATATTTGAAAATGACATCAACTATAGTCCAATTTTAATATTTAAACCATAGATTAAAATTTGAAATTCTCCTTTCTCGAAGATAATGTTTATAAATTGGACCCAACTTCGAAGTAACATAAATTGTGTAAGCAATTGCAACTACCTAAAAGTATTTTTAGTGAAAACAATACTAAACGGATATTTTTAAGCAAAGCAACTTGCTTACTAATTTATGTTGTTTAGAGCATCTTTAGTAGATAATGAATTCTAGGATTATTGGATTAAAAATTCAAATTGATGAAATATCAATGGTTAAAAAATTGACAATGTCTATTTCATATAGAATTGTATTGATAAATAATATAAAAGGACGTTCGAAAAATTTATTGCTTCACATCATATAGGTTAGAGAAATTTTATAAGTAGGGTAGAACATTTTTTAAATTAATTAGTGAAGAACATATTTTTAATTAATTATTTATCAAGACTATTATCAAAAAATACTGTCTATTACAAAATTCTACATCCTTTTTTAAAATATTGCATAAGCACAAAGAAATATACTATCTTTGAGCTCCACTAACTTATGAATTTTTTTAACAATTTACAATGAATCCATAAATTAAATAGTTTCGGACTTATTTACACAATTTTATAGTTAAAATAAATACAAATGCATCAAAGTGACATCAGAAGTCAATTTCACGTGTCTAAGAAACGAATCTTCAAGAAAGACAAACACCCAATAGCAAATTAGCCTGACTTTTGTATTATAAAAAATTCAGATTAAGTTAATTAATCCAAAAGTGAAATTTTATTTTTTATTCTATCACCTGAAACCATATGTATTAATCCATACAAAACCCATGAAAAGTTAACATATAATTATAAAAATTAAAAACAGTACTCATGTAACCATGTATTTTGTATTAACTTTTTCTGGTCCACGTAATTGAAATATGTTTTCGGTATTTAACGCATTTTAATTATATATTTAGTGTTTGATATGTGCAATTTTATACATCAATAACAGTATAAACGCGTTAAACAACTCTCAGTTTATAAATATTCTTTGTGCTTATAAAATATTCCTAAAATGTGGTATAAAAGCAAAATAGATAGATAGAATGTGGTAGGTGGTGGACCACGGTGGCGCAGTGGTGGCGCACGCTACGCATGGGAGGAGCTGCTGCTTTCCCCGCCTCAAATACTTCACAGCAAATTCTTTTTCCTTTCAATTCATTTATGTTTTTTTTCAACAAATAGTATGCTACTCATTAAATTTTTTAAGCCAATATGTAGAATTTGTTGCACCAGCCCAATCTGGTCACCGGAAATTGGGAAAATAGTGCTAAAATACACTCTCTCGGAGCTATAGTAAAAATTGTTTTGGAAAGTAAGCGGAAAATATAATGCAAAATGAGCAAACAGTAGAGAAAAAAAAAAGAAAGAAATCTGACCCTTCCGATTTGTTCCCAGAGAGATTGGTTGAAAGAAGCGGCGGTGGTGATGACTTGAGGGAAGCTAGTGGCGGCCGCGAAGGCCCCGCCAAACTTAACACCAGGGCCGGTATTTGAAACACCGTGGAGTGCTTCCGACCACCATTCATAGCCTTGAATGCCTAGCCTTGGCACTGATATTGCATTGTTTACTAGCAATCTTATTTTCTCCGGCATTGTCAACCGTCCGATCAAGTCTCTTACTCTCACATGAATCGGTAAATTTACTCGGCAGAATTTAAAATTCCTCGTCTGCCCCTTTTTCGGGTCGCAGGCAAATGGTGGCCGAGCTTGAGATTGTACAGCAAAGAAGAAGAAGAAGAAAAGGAGAAGAAGAAATTGAAATGTGTTGTTTTTGTTTTTGGCCATGATTGGGATATTGTTGTGTTTTCTATTGGAATTTGAGTGGTATTTATATAGACAAATTATATGAAACAAATAAAAAAAATTAAGTGAAAAAAGGTTTGTGTTATACTTTCACCAAGTACATTCACGGGATGAGTGAGAACCGTAACTAAATATCTAATAAAATTATGCAGATGAAAAATTTAAAATTTTAATTAATTTTAACTAATTGTAGGTGGTTAGTTGCTTAATTTTCTCTTCTGTTATTATTGTCTCTCTAATTTAATAATGCTGACTACTTATAAAGATATCAAACCATTAATTTATCCATCTACTTTTAAATTGATGGATTACGAAAAAAGAGCAAAAAAAAAATCTCTAGTTTCTTTCAAAGTTAACAATAATAATTAAAAATTTGAAGTTAAGTGCTCGCCGAGATTCTACAAGTGAACGACCATATAAATTTTCTCATACCGGATGTTTTAATTTATTACTAATGTACAATTCTCAACAAAGATAAAAAAAATAAAAATTCAAATTATTAAATTTCCACGTAAGAATATCTGATAATTTATTTTATTAGTATTATTATTATTAAAATGAATAAAAGAAGCATGAAGCCGGAAAGTAGAGAGATAGGTTAGTGGGTATTGCACGCACTTAGCACTTTGGAGTGAGCCCCTCATTTTAGTAACTGATAAACTATTTTATTATCCATAATCTACTTTTATCAATTAAAATTATATATTATTAATATATTTACTTACTTATTTTATATGATAACTATTAATAAATTTCTACTGTATTTTATACTATTCAGTAAGAGACCAATAAATATTAATCAATAATTATTTTTTAAAATAATTTAAATATAGAAAAAATATCGGTGTGATATAGTTGTATTATTATTCGTGATGAAAAACAGAAATATCTTAACTAGTTTTTGTGACGTTAGTGCCATTATTTTCACAAACTTTGGTTGCTTAACAAAACCAATATAAGATTTTAACAAAATCTGTTTCTTAGGATAAACTTGCATTATATAAAATTTCAGGTTAAATAATTGTTTTAAGGAAAATAGATTTTTTAAGAGGTTTAGATCTCGAACCCGAAACCTCTCACTTAAGCTTTGATTGTATACCAATTGAGTTACACATAATTTGGTAAATTTCATTACTTAATATTAATGAACATATAATATGGATTGAACTTTCTAAGCCAAACAACCCATGTACGCAGTCAGGCCCGGTCCTGAGAATTTAAGGATCCTAGGTAAAAAAATATAATAATTAATAAAAGTGAGCCATCAATAAATAAAGAAGTATTTAAAATTTTTTTGTAAAACCTAAGATTTGATCTTGGAATCTCTTACAACAATATCAATATCAAGTAACTTACCAACTTTTCTAACACTAATTAATGTTCATTTTTATCTTTTAAATATTAACTATTAAAAATTTAAACATGAAAATCATTTTTGGGACCTTTTCAACTAGGGTTTCTGGACGGGCGCACCCCTTGCACCCTGCCCAGGGCCGGCCTGTACGCAGTCAATCTCACTTTGCTGACTTGAATATTGAGTTGTTTAACAAATAAGATTGATTTGGCTGAGTTGAAAATATGTAGTTAATTGATTAAATTTTTTTTATGTATCTAGTTGATTAGTTTAAACATAAAAAAATGATTACCATTATAATTACAATTGCTAAAAGGAAATCAATTAAATTCATGAACATAAAAATAAGAAAATCAGTTTATTACTTTTCTGAAATTACTTGCAGTGACAGTGAAGATATATAGTATGAAGTAAATGTATAAGTATATAATTTGGTGAGGCATTTTGACTATAATTTGGGTAAAGTAAGGAAACAACAAAGAATGGTGTTTTGTTGTTTGTGAATTACATATGAAACTTCATTCTACGAAACTCTCTGACTCTGCTTTAAACTTTTCAATAACATGTGATAATACTTTGCCTCTACTACACTATTCTCTGTCTACAAATAAAGTAAACAGAAAAATTACAAAAAAAATTTAAAATAATAATTTACTCCTGCAGGTCTCGTGATCCATGCCACCTATGAAACCACTCCTAATTTTGTCTCTGTTTCTATAATAACATGCTTTCCATTTGGATCCCATTTGTTTTTACAATACATGCATTTGGAATGAAATCGTTTCGCAAGATTTACAAATGGTTTCAAATCTCTCTCAATTTAGGACGTTAGAAAATTAGTTTTATGCTGATAATCTCTTGCATTAACTTCGTTTGCCAATCTTCACGTTCGTTGAAATTGTGAAAACACGATTGTTTTTCGACATACTGTGATGTAGTCTGGTTACCGCATGCAAATCGCATTTGCAGTCTCAGGTACAGAAAAAAGTTAGCATTTACGTGTTATTACTTATTTTTCCTTCAAAATGTGATACTAGGCTTCTTTTTAGGAAATACTGTCCCATTCTCATACAGAAAAATATTGCTAATTGTGTGGTAAAATAATAGTATCTATTAATGAAAACAATAATTCCTTAATCAAACAAAATCACTGAAAATAAATAGAATAACAAAAATAATTGTAACAGATATGTGCTCTAATACTATATTAAATATGTTCATAAACAAAACAATTATCTTGGTTCTATTTGAACACATAATCATAACAGAGTGATTTTGTGGATATTTGTTTAATTTATATAATGGAGTAATGGTGATGAAAGGATTTTCCATATATATACATATATGATATCTGAATAAATATTTGAATGGATTTTAACCTATTTTTTAAGGAATGCATTATATGATTAGTTGGTACCAATCGATAATAGGCATAGAGATTTTTGGTGTTATGTGAAAATTATAATATCTTAAAATGTAGAATTTGCACCTTCCAATTATTTAATAATTGTTTACCTACCAATAGTAAGAGATAAGCAATCAAAACTGGAAATTCTTATTACTGCCCTCTTTCTCAGGTTCTTCTCCTAATATTGCATCCTGTGATGTTACACAATCACCAACCAATTCAAGTTCATATTTGAAGTCTATTCTAAATAATATATTAATAGAAATTAATAGAGAAATACTAAAATTTTTATATTGTTTAACTCGGTTCTTCATTGCCTCATTTCGCTTATTGATCATTTAACGTTAAAAAGATTCTTGTAGGTCTCTTAACTCTTGAAAAGTGCATTAGGTTATCCCCATGAATGTCGCATGTCAGTTCTTGATTGGTTTAACTTTTTAAAGATTTCATTTTCTTGATTTTTTTTTTCTCTTCAACCATAAACTGACACATGACGTTCATGTATAATATAATGCATTTTACCAATTTGAGACGGTTTTCGGGACATTTTTAAATTTAAGAGGAACAATGGGTAAATTATTGAGAAAATATTTTTGGGTTTGGTTAAGAAAATTTAAATTTTTTAATGCTAGGTTACAATATAGAGAGAAGAAGAAAATTCAATGTATGACAAATGTGGAATCCATGAATCTTAAGATCATGCAATTCTCATTATAGAGAGTCCTGTACATTATATTGTGGCTTTGCCTTGCACACATTATTTTGGATTAGCTATTACTTTTCCTAACAGGATTACAGACTTTTTCATTCAAAGGACTTCTTGCTTCAAAGACCCTTTGTTTCGATTGAACATTTCGATGGCAATAGTTTGGAAAATACGGAAATGCACTAATAGGCTCGGTCCTGATAATTTGGGAATCGTAGATATAATATTATAAAAATGAATAAAAACGACTCTTTAATGAAAAATAGAGAAAAAAACACTTCTGTTTTGTAAGAAGGTAAGATTTGAATTCAAGACCTTTCATATCTTAATTTAAGTGTTTTACCAATTGATCTAAAATTTATTAACATTTATTTTTATCTTTCTAATAATAATAACTAAAATGTGAAAAAAATATTTGAGACCCTTTCCGATGATATGTCCAACCTGTCCACCCAGATATTTGACAATTACAGCTCTTCAGAAGATATTGTATTTAGTAGTAGTCTATACTATTGCTGTCTTGAAATTAAGGAAATTTTTTTATCTTTCAATTCCTCAGATGCATTTATGAACCTGTCTTCTTTTCTTTGTAATTTTTAAGTTGAAGACTTTTATTGTATTATGGTCTTTTAGTTTGTGGGTTTTGTGAAATGTACTAACCTACTCCTTGACTAAAATATATTCTTTTATAAGAAAATAAAGAAGAGTTAGAATATGTGACCAAAATAATAATTAAGATAAGTTATTTTGCATATATAATAGCCATAATATTAAATAATACTTGATATTTTGAAAAGTCACCATAAAATTTATTTCATGAATACGTGAAAACAGGCACCCTAATGTTAGTAATTCTTATTATGAAAAATCAATCATGCATTTTAGTCCTCATATCATTTATAATAAAGAATATTGAGAGACTTTACGTGTTTAGATTATTTCTTCTTTAAATTTGGTACAATGAACTACAATGCAAAGTGAGTCAGCATATTAAATAATGTCAATAATGTTCTATAATTATCTTTTCCTGATTTTGACTGAAAATGAATATCCATGGGTATCACATATAACGAATTTATGCTGTAATTTGAATATTTTACAAATATTTAATAGCAATTAAGATAAGCTTGAAGCAATTCTGATCATTTACGTTAGCTTAAATGCTTTTATTTATACCACAACTCTAATTAGTTTAATTAAATGCTTTTATTTATAATAATTATTTATTTATTTCTTTACTTAATTCAAGTAGTTTTAACAACTATAGATCAATAACGTTTAATTTATTTTAGTTTTCACCACTAGATCGTTCTGGATGAATCTCAACTATAAACGACGCCTTTAAGTCATATTCACATCTAAACCAATCCTCAATCGTCAATTTGAGAGTGCTTCGAAAGGCAGGTTAGTTAGCTCCAAGATTTAAGGATGTTCTATATATATCTTCATAGTTTAATTCTTAGTAGATGCTTAAGAACGGATTAACCCATACCTCTAAACCAGGGTCCTTGGGGTTAATACCATCTCATTTTTAATTGTGTATATACTCCATATGTTTTTTTGACCGAGTATATACTCCATATGTTGAAGTTTAGTTATAAATTGAATCACATGTATATAATCTAATTCATATAGTAACTGAAAATCGTATTATATTAAATGTTTATTAAAGTGTAAATTGAGGTAAAGACTCCACATCAACTTGTAGGTCCAATGTTATCTCGTATATTTATTCAAAGATGAAATACAAAATTCACCTCTCGTGTAAAACACCAAATTGATTGGAATATAGGAAGATATACATGGTGGTTCCAAGATTTTAATGTTCCTAAGTGAAATAAGAAATAAAGATTTTTAAATAAAAAAAATTAAAAAATATTGAAACATATTGTTATAAACATTAAATAAAAAGTGCAATTTTAAAGTTTTTAATTTAAGTTTATAAACTACAACTCTTCTCATCAAACAAATTTAGAAAATTCTTAAAACTTATAAATATATTATAATTTATACATGTATAATTGATAAACTAATCCAGATCATTTTTAATCCTTTTTAATCGTAGGCGTAAACCATCGCACTCTTAACTTATGACCATGACCGGTCCCACATCTCTACCCCCACTTGCTTTAGACATTTTGAGCCATTGACAAAATAGCATATAAAATGAAATAGAGAAGTTCAATTTTACAATAAAAATCCTTTTTTTAAGTAAAATATTTAAGCTACGTGTATTTTGTTTTTAACTAATATGCCGATTAATTTAATCAATTGAGCCTCTTACATCGAATACCAAAACTGTTCATCGGATCGAGTTTAGATACTCATTTTTCAACTAGTTTTGTACGAATTATAAAATTTCGAAATTTTATGAACTGGACTTGGTTTTTGAAAAAAAACCTCCGACCCAATGAATAAATATTAAATTAATTATATATAATAAAATTTATAAGAATATATTATATTTAATAATTTTCTTCCATTTTTAAATTTTAATCAATTAAAAATTTAAACTTAGCTGCGATAAATACTATACATGTTTGTTCAAAATTTGCATTTTATTTCTATTCATTCTTCCAAAAATGTAATTGCAAATATTATGACGAGATTATAGGTCGGTTTGGGAATGACCTTGTAAGCTCGGTTAGAGCCTGACAGTATGACTTGACTGGACTTGGGTTATTATTTTTAGATAAAAGCTCGACAAGTCCAGACTAGTCCACGATGAACGGGTCTACCGAAAACTAAAATGTTATAACATTTATTATGAACCGCTTCTGGCGATGGCACGGGTGGTCGCACTCCCCGCTCAATGGCCCACCATGCCGTTTAATTTCTTATATGTTAATCAAGAAAGAGTAGTGATAGTATGGGTTACTTCTGGTTGGAGATATTGCAAAGCAAAGCCAACTCATTCTATCCAAATCCCATGTGTAGTTGAAGTACAAAAATGAAAAATATGATGACATTATAACTTGGCATTGATGCAATTGCAAAGATTCCATGGTGGGCCGAACATCTAACTGCATTGAAATTGATTGAATCAATCCAATCAATCCAATTTCTTCATTTAATTATGTACACAAAAACAATGCAAAGTTGTTGGTTGATTCAATTGGTTATAAGATGTGCCAAGAATCCCTATAATTTGGCTAAACTTTATTTTAAAAAATAAATTGGACCTACTGCCATGTAATAATTCAATATCCATGTGTATTTCAGATAATATATATCCAAATACTTGTGTGGAATGAGAATTAACGGATAAAATCTACCTGTCATGGTTATTGTTACTATTATAAGGTTTAATACATCAAAACCCCTCTAAAGATAGTTCAGAAAATCGGATGTCACCCTTAACTTTTAAAAAGATCAGTTATCCCCCTTAACTTGGCAAAAATGTACAAGTTAACCCCTTAACTTGGCAAAAACGCATCCGTTAACCCCTCAAAGCCACGTGTCAGAATCTGATTGATTTGACTTTTCAGAGATGTCATTTTTCTGATTTTACTCTCTCCAACTAGAAGTTGACACGTGGCATTTAGGGGTAAACTTGTACATTTTTACCAAGTTAAGAGGGTAACTGGTCCTTTTGAAAGTTAATGTTGATATCCGATTTTCTGAGCCAACTTTAAAAGGGCGTTGATGCATTTGGTTTTATTGTAATTATTCATTTTGGTTTAACTGCGAATACCTTTTGTCTACAGAGCAGCTAGAAATAGTTAACATCTGAATTTTCTATCGATGGAATTCTCAAACACCTAACTATACCGTCCTTAAGAAAATAAAATAAGTTGTATTACTATTATTTGCTTATTTCATATTTTCAAAGATAAATTTTAATCAAATTATATATTCACAACTCATTTTATATATTGGTGACTAAAATTTAAAGCTTTGAAAATTTTTTTTAAGGCCAAAAATGTTATCTAAGAAAACTGAGAGGTAATTTTTGGGACGAAAGTTTTGAGGGCTTGGAAAAGAAAATATTTAAACAAGTATTTAATAAATTAAACGAGAGCAAGATAGTAAACAAACCAATAGTTTCACATGCTCTATTTTTCCTTTCGACGATGTTTAAGTTACTAACGGTATGTACAAATTGCTCAACATATATATGCCTTTTGAATATATTAAACGATTGCTTTCCGTTGCACCAGATATTACGAACAACAACAATAATTAACATCGTATAACAGTTGCATCATCGATTCTTAATAATAACAATTAAACCATAGGGGCGACCTCCCATTGCCTAAATAAAAAGTTTTTTATTATATGACATTTTTAGTACATTAAATAAAAAATCTTAGTCAAAAGCTATGTGAAAATCATGGTTTTCAGAACCGGACCGGTCATCGAACTGGTAAAGAGGGTGGTTCATGGATTTAAGGTTCAACCGGATTAAATCGGTGATCGAACCGGATTTTCTAAAAATTGAAAAAATATTATTTAAATAAGATATGGTGAATTTATTTACACAATACATTAAATAAATAAAGTAAATACTTAATT
>CATIWQ010057899.1:0-10384 GCA_949673415.1 Euphorbia schlechtendalii | reverse complement strand
TATATATATATATATATATATATATATATATATATATATATATATATATATATATATATATATAATATTAAAATAATAATGGTAATGGATAAAGAGGAAAGATATACTTCCAATTTGAAGTGACTTGTGATGTTCTTTGCGATGATAGGACTAATATATCCAAATTGTTTTCATATAACCATTTACTTTACTTTTGTTTTTAGTTGTGAATTTAGGCTATTAATGCACTTATTATGGTTTAATATCAGTACCAAACATTAGACGATGAAGAGAAAGGGTTATAAATTTAAGGTTCAACCAAATTGATTCTGGATTTTGTAAAAATATGTAGAAAAATTAATATTTTAATAATTTGAAATTAAGCATGCAATGTATATTATATACAATTAGTTAATAAAATTTAATATCTTGTAATAAGACAATATTATATTCCATAATTCAATTTCAATATTTCAAATAAAAATAGAAATAAAACAAAACTTCTTACTTAAATTACAAAGTTCAACTAAGTTTTAATTATCATTAATATCCATACTTAAGAATTCAAACTTCTAAATTAGTTCATAATTTCGTAGCTTCGTACTAGTAATTGATGTGAAAATGTTAAAAAATAAACTAATCAAATGAGTGAATGTTATAATTTGACCCGTTTCAGTTTTGGAATGTGAAACATATTAATGACCGATTTCCCTTTTCAATGAATAACAAATGTTACTATTTTAGTAAATGTGATGTTTTTGTCAATTTTATTAATTACGAGGTTTGAACTCACAACCTCACATTTTTTAAATTTCTAAGAGTTGCTAGTCACTGGACGCTAGTGTTTTACAAAATGTTACTTACTTAGAAACTTGAATAATTGTAAATGACTCATTTCCTTATTAACGTATTTTTTTATGTTAATGAATACTGATAACTGCTAATCTCTTTATTAAATATTTTTCCTCTATCTCGTTTAGAAGTCCATTTAAAATTGTCCTTATTTCTCTATTAGCTGTCAATTTAAATTATCATTACTACCTCCGTTGTTTTAGCAGTTTTCTTACACATTTCACATTTTTTAATTAAATAATTAATAAGGGTATGCAAATACTAATCTACCCTTAATGTCTTAAAAATTGTGCATTTAATATTATGCAAAATACAAGAGTAAATAAGGATATACATCGAAGAAAAACGAAAAAAAATCACGGAATTTTGAAATAGACTACTGCTTTGGGTTTTCATATTTTTGCTAAAAGGACTACTAAAAAAATGGATGGGGTATATCTTATCGTTTTTTCACAAATTTGTTCTTGTATTAATTAGGAGAAAAAAGACTATGTTTTGATGAAATAATAAGTTGGTCATTGATTAATTTAATACTCTCTTTAGTTCCTAATACTAGTCATTGTAGACTTTTAACTTTGATTCCTTTTATTTGTCACTTTAGAATATCAATGCAACTTTTAATAATTTTTTTTCCTAATTTACCCAAGCAATAATTAGGAAAGATGATAAGTATAATTTAATTTATAAGTTGTTAATTAAGAAAAAAAATAAATTTTATTATAAAACAAAAGAGATAGATTAGTCATTTTAATAGTGCATTAAATGTCTTATTGGTTTTGATGAAAAGTCTAAAATGATAAATATTGAGAACTGGAGGGAGTAATAAAGAGATTTTTGTATAAAATGTAGAGAATAAATTAGTCATTTTGATTGTGTAATAAATCTTTACTGGTTTTGATAATTCGATTAAATGGACAAATAAAATGAGATGGATGGACTAATATCAAATGTTCTTGTTTCAACCTCCTTGGAAGCGCTACGCAATACTAGTTTTGTGATGCAACGATTCGATTATATGGTTTAGCGAGTCAGATAATTTAAAACTAATATAATTCACTGAAAATCTATCGGACTAGCCTCTGATTTGAGTCAAACCAGTTTTGACTTGCCAATCCGGTTTTCAAAACCATGATATTTATACCATTTTTTTCTTAATAAACCTTCGTATAAATTAGAAGAGAGAATATTTTGATAAAATTATAAATTGTTAATTAAGAAAAAAATTAGTATAAATATATGAATAATAACTTATTCATTTCAATAATATAATAAATTTTATATTGATTTTGATGATTGAGTTAATATTTTTTTAAAGAAAAAGACTTATGCCGAGGTACAAGCAGCGAGTATCCCAAATAAGTTGGCACACCCGACACACAAGCGGCCCAACACATCCAAAATATATTAATAAAATAAAAAGGTGATAATCAAGATGAGAACCACATTTCATTTACAAGAAAGTATAATGCCCGGATTTACTTGAACATCTGAAATTGAAAAGCTAACATGACGCATATTGCAATTGAAATAAACCATCAATAATGTAAACTTGAAATAAATAGATCAACTGTTGTGTCTTAGCCGCCAAAAACAACGCTGTTTTGTCTAGTCCACAAAGACCAAGCAATGAAGAACCATAGAGATGTTGCAAATTCGCTACATATGCCACCCTTGAAATAAGAATGCCACAAACACAAAATGGAGTGCGTTGAAGAAGGCAAGGTTAGATAAATTCCTAACAACAGAAAATGCTTCACCAAGTAGTGATTTTATTTAGGAAAAATGTAATCACGCGTTCCATGGTCTCTATTTGTTGACAAAAACAACATGTATCATCCAAAACGGTTCGACACCCTCTCTGAAACAAAAATAACCTAATTGGAAAACGCTTGTGAAAAACTAATTGTTCGACCTAGCTAGGATGATTAACAAGTCGAGGGGGGGATGAATGACTCTTTTTTGAGTTTTTACTTTCCTAGAGGCTCTGCGAAAAATAGCCTCTACTACAGTCACTGAGTAAACTAGTTAATTTATTTTTCTAAGAGACTGTCCTTTGACGTAGTCTCTTTACTTTAGTTTTATGTGAATCAATGCATTCTAAAAGTAATAATAAGGAAGTAAAGAGTTAAAGATAGAAAAGATAAGTTTTATCCTAGTTCAGCCTTTGCTTAATTTAGTCATTGGATTCTCTGTTCAAGCTTTGATCCACTATTGATTCTCCTTTGGTGGAGAAACAAACCACTACAATGAGTTGACTATAGACTTGAGTATTATCTTCAATCCTAGCTTCCGAGCTTTACCAATAAGAAAGTACATTCCTCTCAATATCTAGGCTCTAAATTATGCCAATAATAATAGTACCATCCTCACTAGTATCTAAGCCCCCCCCCCCCACACCAATTTTACCAACTAAGCTAGCGTATGTAAGTTTTGAATGAAAAGATGTTCAACTTTCACACTTTTTTTCACTAAGACCCTATTACAAATAACTTGAGTGATTATTTTCATGTGTTTTGAATTGAAGTATTTCAGCATAGAGAAATAGCTTGAATGCTCTTGAATTTAGATAATGTTTCACCAAGTTCCTCTTATAGAAATTTTCTCCTTTATATAGGCTTGAAACTTTCCTGTTAATCTTGGATTTTAGCTGAAATCTTCTTATTGTCTTTTTGGAATTAAGTAGTTATGACTAAAGGAGTTTAGGGACTGATTTCTGCCTAACTTAGTTGATTAATTGTTTAAAGATAGAAAAATGGACTTGGTACAAAGCATCTTGCAAAAATAGTCCCCACAATGCACGTTATATACTCTAGGGGATAAAAAGTATCTTTGTCTCCTTAACATCATCTAGTCCTTTTTCAGGTTTTATACCTTTTTGCACTACTAGATTAAATCCAAATACATGGTGAAGTTGAATCATGTGATGCCTTGGATTTGTTGTTCAAATAATCTGAATTAAATATCTAGCATTTAATTTGTCCTTAAGGTAACTAGCTTAGAGGATACTTCCCTCTAAGATAGTTTTATAGCCTCCGAGAAATAATAACTTTGATGAAGACTCTGATGCAGCTTCTTATCCTTGTATCTTTTGACTTAAGTTAAAGCTTATAATATAAGGTTAGGCTCTGACACTGCTTTGGACTAAATGAATTCTTATCTTGCTTATGACATAGATTACTAATTTTAAAAATAAATTTCAATGTAAGTGTCAAAACATCTTCTGAGCATTTTCTAAGTTCGAGATAACAATCTCCCCCATTTTGATGCTTACAAGGGAATTTGTCTAAGAAGTATAAGTCTTCAATTTCTTCACTCTAATATTTTAAAAATTCTCTTCTAATTGTTTTCTTGGTATGAGATTATTTGAGTTTTGAATAAAATCCTATAATTTATATTGGGAACATACATGTAGTATAATTGGATATTGTACTCAGATCATGAACAATTTAGAAGTATATTGATAAGTAACAATGATCAATTGATTAATGCATTTCTATGAGATGATTAAAAAAGTTTACAATTAAAAAGCATAAAATAAATCTAGCTAATGTAGCTTAACCATTTCTTTAGAGGTTGCTTCCTTGATTATCTTCTCTTGGGCTATTATGCCTTCTTTTGAGCTGGATTTACATCATCAAGATGTTAGACATGATGTATACTCTAGAGGTAATTAGGGTGATCTATCTTAATTAGTTATAATGTACAAAGTGTTTCAGATTATCATTAATAATAATAAAGGCACCTTTATTATTTATCAGTGTTTGTTTAAATTATGTATCTCGTTGGTATCATATATATTTGTTATTATATATGCACATTGATAAGACAAAGTTAGTGACTACTTTATAGCGTGAAAGTGCGAGAACATAGTGGGAAACTATGTGATGTGAAAACTACACACACGTGTTACTACGATTAGTCTAAATATCCCTAGTCATAGTTTCATTCAGATTAAACATCAATGAAGTGGATAGGCTAGCATGTGTAGGCTTACTCCTTGGATTAGATCCAAGCAACCGATCTCATGAGCTAAAGGTGGTACCTTTAGTTAACACATGAATGTATTCGGGTAATACATTGGAGACCACTATAAGACAAACACTCGAAAATAACTATATCCATGTTTTGGTGTCATGTCTTAATACAGTAGCAGTACAAGTATTCTAAAACCTGAGATACTGGTTACCTTGTGTAGGAGTTGCTACACTTTGGGTCATACTTATTCATACCCTGATGATCAAGATGATATGGGTGACTATGGGCATGGTGATCACATATTGGTAAGCCGAGTAGTCAAGATGGGATCCTTCACTCCTGATATAGTGATATAATGGTAGATGTACCTTAATGCCTCTTATTGAAGAGACACACTCATAAACCTCTGATCAAAGTATAAGATTGATAGAATGGGTTCCTAGTCAATCTTGATACATTATGGCGAGTGGTGTTCTTCATGAACAAGTATAATTCTAAGATAGCTATGGCTATTACATGAGCTAACACATAATCCGAGCTTAATAAACTAGATGGTATTTAACCTGATAGAAGGAGTGTATTGTGTTGGTTATTATTGTAGAATCAGATCAAGTGACAAGAACTTGAAGTTCCGAGTATCGAGGGATCATACATCTTTGCTAGAAAGCCCATTTGATCATCTAGAGTTATCGGGTTCCATATCGGTCTGGAACATTGAGCCTAAACGTTCCTGGATGGGAAGCCAAGTTAAGGTTAACCTTTAGCAGCTCTATACTTCGGGATCCTATGAGGTCACATACTTTGGGTCATTATCGGACTAAGTAAAGAACTTATAGACTAGATCTATGCTGCGTATATTGTAGATTTTAAAATCGTTGGATAAATTATTAATTAGTTGGACAAGATTAATAATTGAAAGGATTAAAGGAGAATTTTGGGAGAAACTACATGAAGCGTAGCAAGGGATTTTTCCCTTTGCTAGTGGGCCCCGTGAACATGGGTTATTCATGAATGCGGCTGTCTCGCTAGCAAAATTTACTCGCAAGCCACTAGCGTGCATTAGCACTAGTAGCTTAGCCTTAGCTTTCAAGGATAAGTCTGTCAATTCTTGAGTAAGTAGCACTTGGCTAACTGCTCCATCCAACTCAATGTCAGTTTTGAGAGTTGGGAATTTCTTCCTTGCTAACTCTCTAATCTGAGCCAACATGGCTGAATCAGCCATATCCTCTTGAATTGGCTTACAACTGGAGGGAGGTGCTTCACTGGCTATAAAATTTACCTTAGTACCTTCCTCACTTACTTTTCCATGCTGAGTGGAGTTCTCAGCTTTTGGAACTTCTCTAAACTAAGGGATTAGAGGGGTAGAGGATGGTTTTGAAGAAAATGTTAGTTTAGAAGTTTGTGCATTTGAAGAAGTGGGGGTTGGTTTAGGTTTTACAAGAGAAGAATGAGGAGGTGAAAAAGAATCTTGGGTTTGTTTAGGAGATGGAGTATAAACTGGGGAATTTATAGTATTTGGTATGTGAGAAGGAGAATTTACAAAAGAGGTAGGAATATGGGAATTTACAAGAATAGGAATTGCAAAATTTACAAGGGAAGTAGGTTGAGGATTTATAGAAGAAATGGGTAAAGGATTTAAGAGTACTTGTGGGGTAGTTGATTGATCCAAGGATGGGTCAGCTTTAGGAACTTCAGACTGAGTTCAAAGTGACTCAATCTATGTGAAAGAGTGGGTTGGAATACTGGAATCAGGAAGAGTATATTCTTCATGATTAAGGATTTCTACATTTTCACCAACATCCTCATCATTGCTTACCACTTGAATATTTTTCTACAGTGGATGATTGGTGGTAGTGCGTTTATGCTAGGTACCTCTAGCCTTGGTAAATACATCTTCAATGTGAGTGGCAACACCAGGACTGATGGTTTCAAGGTTCTCTTTGCCTTTTTTTAAAGTTCCCCTGTCCTTCATCCTCTTCAATGACTTCCAACTTGCGCTTTCTTTAGCGTAAAGTTTCCTCAACCTCTTTGGCATCCTTTTCTTCCTTAGCCCATTGCTCCACCTCAACTTCCCATTGAGCACGAGCCTTTAGCTTCATTTTCTTTCTTTGCCTGGCTGGAGGCTAGGCATGAGTATTCTTTACCATTGTTTTTGCTCAGCTTTTCCTTTCCCTGGAAGAATTGGCTCTAGGTTTTGGAGAGCTAGGAGCATATGTGGTTGAAATTTTCTCTAGCTTGGCAAACAAAGGGACATTATCATCGGTGTCCTCACTGTCTTCCCCAAAATCCAGCATAAAGCCATCTTCATCCTCCTTCAAGACATCTTTAGGGAACACACTTGGTGCTACCTTAGCCTTTCTCTTTGCATCTTGGGCCTTAGTATACCTCGTGTGAACCTGATCATGGAGGAGTTTTCTTAAGTGAATCACTATCACTATCTTCTTCAATGGGATCCCCGTCTCCCTCGGTCCATCAACAAACTTGGACACATCCATGCGTACAGCCTTCATTAAGGCAGTGATAAAAAAACCGTAATGGTAGATGGTAGCAACTTTAGTCAGATGATGAAGAATCATCACTAGCCAATTCCATTGCTTACCTTTTACCATATGGTAGACCACAAACCTCTCAAAATATGTGTAGCTGGAGAGGGAGCTCGTCTTGGGAAACAGTAACTTTACAACGAGCTCATGGTAAGCCCTTGCTTTCTAACTCATCCCCAACTCAGATATCTCCCTATATCCATAATCTACAAGGAGTTCCCAATCCTTTAGGATAGCAACAACTTCTTCATCACCAATCTTCCTCAGCACCATGCCCTTGCATGGCATGTAGAGAAGACTTCCCAACAACCTAGAGCAAATAAGGTAGGAGTTTCCATCAATCTCCACCATGAGCACATCATTGAACCCTTGAATGTAGTACAAGTTCTTGTAGAAAAACCCGATTGAGCCAATGATGGATGGGCCTTTCAACTGCAAAAATTGGCTGAGATTCTACTGCTTGATAACTTTATGAAGGATCTTGTTCTTCAATAAGCCCTCATACTCCACTTTATACACTAGGCTAAAATTAAGATTTGATCCCCATTCAACCTTCGTAAAAACTATTCCAAAGGGGAAAAAAATCTTCTCCTACTTTCCATCTATGTTCACATAAATAATCCTCTTGGAATTGCCTTGAAGGATGAAAGTTCTCTTGGTGATCGCCATTTGAGATGAAAAGGAAATTTGAGAGAAGAGATATTTAGGGTTCTTTTATAATTGAAATGATTGAAATCTCATAATTGCAAGTAACCTATCTCTTCATCACATAGCAACTTTTATAGACCTCTTCAACTTGCACTGATACGTGGAGCTCGCAAAATAGCAATGGAAATTAACACTAAGATTAACACTTAATTAACTGACATAGTAAAAAATTGAGATCAGCAGCATATAGTTCCAATACAAAAACGTCCTTTGAATAAAGTGGATTTTTAATTTTTAACCATGAAACTGAATCTCACAACGTTACTTTAAAATATAGACGGTGTTAAATACTTGTTACCTCTTTCGGTTGAGTTAAGATATGATTCCCAACACTTAGACAAATTTCTTGATTTTTCTTCATATGGGGTTTGGCAAGCTAATAAGATGCCTTAGAGCATTGAACTTCTCCTTGGCCAATGGTTTGGTGAATATGTCAGCTCGTTGTTTTACAGAAGGAACACGCTTCAATTTGACATCTCCCCTTAGCACATGATCCCTTATGGCTTATATTGACATGCTTTATCATGCCATGTTAAACAGGATTCTTGGATAGGTCAATTGCGCTTTTGTTATCACACATAACTTCAAGGCCTTTTGACTTTATACCATAATCCTCCAGTTGGTGCTTAGGCCTTGTTCTCTTCACCTTCAATTTGGCTCAGTTCTGTTCAATTCAGTTAAGTTTAGTTCAGTTCAGTTAAGTTCAGGTCCATTCAGTTCAGTTCAGTTCAGTTAAATTCTATAAAGTTCAGTTCAGGTCCATAAATTTTAATTTTAATAATGATTATTCTAATTAAACTTTAATAAAAATTAATAGTAATAATAATGAAAAGAACAACAATGATAAAAAAAATTAATATAGAAAAATAATAATTATTTAATGTAGTTAATATTGATTATAAATATAGTAAAAATAATTTTTAAATAGTGATAATTACTAGTGTTATTGATATAATAATAGTATTAATGTAATTATAATATAAAAATATTTTTATTTATAATCATAGTATTAATTAATTAGAAAAAGTGATATAGGATAATAAAATAAAAATATTTATTAATTAAAACAAATATTATGTTTTTGTAATCTAATAATAAGTACAATTTATTATAATAATTATTATTAGTTCACGTGTAATTGTAACAATAATTATTATTTGAATAATAAAATTTTAATTAAATGAATTTATGTATTTTTGGATTCTGGAGATAATATAATTTTGTAAGTTCTGAGTTCAGAAGCAAGGTTCAATAGGAAGTCGCCTCAGAAGCACAAGGATTTCTCAGAAGAGCTATGGATGCTCAGAAACGTTTAAAGTTAGATGATGTGTTAAATATCTCAGAATATCACTCAAGACTCAGATCGTTAAAAAACTCATCTGAGGATTGCAAAAGGTCAACTCAGTCTTTCGGCGCCAAAAGTCAAGAAAGCTGACTTCGCATTTAATGCCGCCGCACACTCTATTTTTCAGTGTACTACAAGACAAAAGTTGTTGCAAAATCAAGAACAAATCTTACTTGCTATTCTGATATGTATCTGCTGTACAAAGTGGACCCCCAAAATCAACCTGATACAGCATGGCGTAGATCAGAGTTGGACGAGCTACTCTAACGGATTATTAACGGAAACAAAATTGAAAACAACGGTAGTATTCCTAGCAACGATCCTAATATCAACGGAAACATTCTCTCCCTCTATAAAAGGATGATTTCCGCCACTGGAGAAGGTTGACGAATCTTAACAAAAGCATTCAAGAGTGAATCAATTCTCAATCTGCTTACAACCTTCTCATAGCAAACATTCAAATATCATCTGTTTGTAATTGAACTAACTGAAACAAAGTTCAGAAATTCACATAATTCATTCTCTTGTAAACTGTTGTAAATCACACTAAGTTGAGCGTAAGTTAGTGTGAGGAAGCTAAGTTATCTCATAAGAAAGGTACTTAAGAGAGACAAATCTCAGAGTCTCAGATATAGAAGAACGGTACTTCTGTATTGGTATAGCTCAGCAAAGACTGTTGGAGGATACTTCAGTCAAAGCATTGTAAAGGGTTTACTCTTCATCAGAAGAAGAGTTAATAGTGGATTAAATCTTGGACGGGAGTTTCCAAGGACTGGATTAGGCAGAGGGTGAACCAGGATAAAATCTTTGTTTGCACTTTTTGTACTCTGCTCTTTTATTTTGTGTTATATTAATTCCACATCAAATAACACTTAAGCATAAAAAGAGGATTCTGAGTAAAGAATACTAACTCAAAAGATACTTCAGAAGCAACATTCTGAAGTTAAACAGTGAGCTCGAAAAAGAGTCATTCACCCCCCTT
>CATIWQ010057886.1:0-16257 GCA_949673415.1 Euphorbia schlechtendalii | reverse complement strand
ACATTCAAATCATTGAAGATAATGAGATTTTTAAGATCTGATTTCAAATTTCATATTCGAACAATGTAATAAACATTGTACCAGGTATAATGTCTGTTATACCAGGTATAATGTTTGTTATACCAGGTATAATAGCTGTTATATTTGGTATAATAGTCAACATAACAAAGAATTTCAAAGAAACATTCAAATCATTGCAGATAATGAGATTTTTAAGATCTGATTCCAAATTTCATATTCGAACAATGTAATAAACATTGTACCAGGTATAATGTTTGTTATACCAGGTATAATAGCTGTTATACCTGGTATAAGAGCTGTTATACCTGGTATAATAATTATTATACCTGGTATAATAAATATTATACCTGAAATCGGTGGTTAATTTTATATTCACGTATTTTGAAAAATCAAAACTTAAATTCACGTTTTTTGAAAAATCAAAACTTAAAATATGAGATTTGTAAAATTACACCATGGCATGACCTAAAATTATTTTGATTTTTTCCGGTATTTCCATAAAAACCTCTAAAATAAATAAATAAGAACTTCGTTACAAATTGCATTGCTTAAACATAAATACCCATAGAATAAGTCCATTAAGATGAGAGAGAGACAGAGGGCCGAAGAGAGGTTGATCCATTGAAGTGATTGGTTACGAATGGGGTATCTACCTTTTTTTTTTGTCTTGTTTAGATTACCCCTTTTTTTTTTTTTTTTTTTGTTTCAGACACAATTCTTTTCTCGTCTCTTACTCCTCTTCTATGCCTTGCTTTGCTTCCTTCTCTCTATTACATTTTCAATTTTTAATTAACAATACCACTCAAAACAGACAAATCATATCTTCATTTCTCCTTCTTCTTCTTTCTTATTATAATATATAGCATAGCAGGACAAAGAGATTTCTGATTTCTTCCATTCTTACACTCTTCTCTTTCCTATTTCTCTTTTGTTTTTCTTCGTTTTTCTCTAGGGATTTTATCATTCTGATTTTGTCCCCAATTCACCCCTCCATTGTGAAAATTCTCCGACTCTCATCGCTCCACCCAACCTTTTTGTGCTTCCCCGATTTCGCCGATGCTGAATTGAGCAGAATGCGCTCGCGGAATCTCTGGTATGTTCTTCTTTGATTATCTTTGTGAGTCTATAATTAGGGTTTTAGATGTGACTGTTTCTTTCTTTTGGAGTTGCCTTTGCTCTTGCTTTTCCCTTTGTTTATTTGTTTTTTGTTTCGGTGGAATAGTTACTGAAGAAAAGGAAACAGGAAAAGGGGAAATACAATTGGATGGGTAATAAGCTTGGAAAGAGGAGACAAGTGGTAGATGAGAGGTACACGAGGCCACAAGGGCTTTATATTCATAAAGATGTAGATCATAAGAAGCTAAGAAAGCTCATTCTTGAATCCAAGCTCTCACCTTGTTATCCTGGTGATGATGATTTCTCCCATGATCACGAAGAATGCCCAATCTGCTTCTTGGTTTGTGTTTCTCTATCTATCTCACTTTAGGTCTTGTTGTTTTCAAGTTATATCAGTTTTCATGATCTCTTTTATTGGTTTCTCAGTTTGCCTGAGATTTATTTGACAGCCATTGAATTACCAATCTAGAAGTTCTATTTTGTTTTTGTTTCAGTATTACCCTAGTCTCAATCGCTCCCGATGCTGTATGAAGGGGATTTGCACAGGTAATTAGCAACTGTTCTTTTTGGAAATAGAATGGAACATTTCTGTATTCTTTAATGTTAATGTTCTTCATGTAATTTGATGTTTCTTTTTTTTTTTCTAGAGTGTTTTCTGCAGATGAAAAATCCCAATTCAACTCGTCCTACACAGTATCCTTCACTTAGTTTTGTTGATTTTGGTTGCATTACATATATTAATAATCTCTCTTTTTTTTTGAGGGATCATTGTTTCGTATGCTTGTGATACTTTGACTTATAAGATGTCCTTTTTGTAAAACCACAAATTATGCTGTGGAGTACCGAGGCGTGAAAACAAAGGAGGAAAAAGGCATGGAGCAAGTTGTAAGATTTAGTAGCCTCAACCATCCCTGCTTTTTGTATATTCTAGTGAATCATTTGTTGATGTAATCAAACCTTATATCCATTTTGGAAATGCAGGAAGAACAGCGTGTTATAGAAGCAAAAATTAGGATGAGGCAGCAGGAAATTCAGGATGAAGAAGAAAGAATGCAGAAAAGACTTGAAAGAAGTTCTTCAAGTGCCAGCATTGCACCTGTGGAGATTGAGAGGGACTTCACAGCTGGTATCTCTATTATTTGGAAGTTTGGTTCTCAAATGTTATATGACTTCACTGTGTGGTGTGTACAGAAATGTTGACATAGCTTTTCACATTCTTATTCTGCATTTTTTCCAGATCAATCTTTTAGGCGTCCTGTGCAATCTGAGGAAGCTGTTTCTTCTCAACACTCAGTTAGACAGCCTCCACCTCCACATTATAAAGTGAATAGGTAATGATAGTTTCAGATTTTTGGTTTTCTGATTTTGTCTTGAATAATATAAAAGGCTAGTTTTGGACTTTACTTCTCAGCTTTAACTTTTGACTCAGTTGGTTCCATATAATGGTAGTAGAGCAGTTTATGCTTAAACCTGGAGGTCGATATTTGAATCATAGTAGGTCCATTTGTTGATTGAACTTCTATACATAGTTTTGAGTATGCCTCTGCTGTATCCACTTCTGGAGTGTTATGATTAATATAAAAGCTACGACTGGGCTGTACGTATCAGCTTAAGCTTTTGAGTCAATTGGTTCCATGACTTATTTCTTATTCAAAATTTAATTCAAGGTTACATGTAGATGTTATGATTTGCTTGTACGTCTTCAGTTCTTCAATACAAATAGAGCAGCCCCCAAAATATTGTATATGATGTACCTTTTTTAAAGTCTCAAATTTTTCTATGATCTCTATGACGAGAATTTTTAATTCCAAAATCCATATTATCAATATCTATTTCACTGATAATTTGCATTTGGATTCTGGTAAACATCATTTAGAAATGTGTTATTTTCTTTAGGATGGAAACATACAATGAAAATTTCTTCTGTTATTGCAATGGTTTGTTTCTTTATTATTAGAAACGTTCTGTTAGCTAAGAAGGTTTCTAGGTTTATGGATCTTGTTTATGACTAATATTCTTTTGAACTTCAAAATATATTTTTAATTTGTGTCGCTGCATATCATGTATTGGAATTGACTGCAAATAATCCCAGCTAGACTCCCATTTAGGTTTCTTCTTTTGGCTGATTAAAGCCTGATATATATGATGTATCCGAAATGTAATGATTACAAATACAGGGAAGCTGTGCATTTGCCTAAATATTTTTTGCTTAATATAACTAGTTTCTTGTTTATTTATTTTCCAATCATATTCTTTTTCTCACTAACGATTTAAGTCTGTCCTTAATTTTTATGTGGATGCTAATAAAATCTCAGGGGTGATGATGAGTTTGACGTAGATCTTGAAGACATTATGGTCATGGAAGCCATTTGGCTTTCTATCCAGGTAACTTTCTTATTTGATTGAATCTCATGTACACATAGGATTGGCTACAAATTTAAGCCTTGGCATCTTTAAAATTATAATGTAATTCAAACATCCTCGTTTGCAAATTTTGGTTTGAATGCCCATACTAAGAGTGAATAACTTGTCAAACAAGAAAGTAAATTTGTCCACTAAGATATGGAAATTATTCTTCGATTCTTATCCTAGTGTTTGGGCAGCACTTGCTTGTGTTATAGATCCAAATCTATCTGATGGCTGGTGCTCCTAAACTTGCACATGCCCTTTTTGGCATAAGAGGATAACAAGAATCGCAATTGTGAAACTTGCACATGCCCTTTTTGGCATAATAATTTCGTAGTATGGGCTTTGTTATTATTACAGGGCATGACATTAGTTACAGTAAACTGAAAGCAACAAGTACTTGGCTAAGAAGATCATGGCATAAATCAACTTTTAGAAGTACAATTGCTTGATCCTATGATCTTTGTAAATTCTTCGAAGTTCCTGGGGGACTGCTTTTACAAAAATTCTAATAGACATCTCTTGGCTCTCTTGAAGAGAACTATCCTTGGAATGAATTAAGCCTTAATCAGTACCTCCTGTAAAGTAATTAGATGCGGTGATGGGCAAGATATATTCAGGGCCTTCCTAATACAGTTCTTCCAAAAGAAAAAGAAAAGGAAAAGTAATTTGTGCTTAAAGATGCGTATGTTTACAATTTTTGAATCAAGATGATAATGGGCCTCAATTGATATTATAATTGCTATTAGAATATGTAACATTTGCGGTTTAGTTTGTTTGCAAGGAACATGCTCTTATTGTGTTTGATGGACGTGAATTCACAGTAAGCGTAACTGCTATTATTTGTAATTCAGAAAATCCTAATCGATCACTTCCTAATGCTTTTTGATAGCTTAATGCATCAATCACCCCATGAACTTGTCCAAGAAAGACAGTTGCGACCCTGAACTTTCAAAAGTTCCAGATACACCCCAAAACTTGCAAAGAAATGCACCAGTTTGCCCCTCAATGCCATGTGTCAGCTTCTGGTTGAGAGAGAAATCAGAAAAATGACATTTGAAAAGTCAAATCAACCAAAAACTGACACGTGGCATTTGGGGGGGGGGGGGTGGGTGACTATTTTGGACAAGTTTTCAGGGGGTGATAGATGCATTAGGCCCTTTCTGATCTCCAATATCTTTTATTGATCATGATGAACGGCTTAATGCATACCCATGTCTCTTCTCAGTTCAATCTCAACCTCTAATTTTATTCTTCATTGCGTAATTTCCGTGTTCCTGAATATTCATTACCAAACTGATTTTTTCGCTGGTTCATGATGTTGGTTATTTACCACGTTCTAAGTATCTTTGAATTGGAATTAAAAAAACTGTACAGGAAAATGGCCGGCAGAAAAGTCCGGTATATGCCGATGTTGCTTCTTCTGATAGCTATGCTTTGCAAAGTCATTATTCAATGCCGCAAGCAATGGCTCCAGTTCCAGGACCATCCTCGTCATCGTCATCATCATCCCCTTCAGGTGGTCTAGCCTGCGCAATAGCTGCCCTTGCCGAGCGACAGCAAACCCAGTCTTTGCTTCAGACTAACCATAACATAGTTCCAGGCAGTTGTAATTTCTACAACAGCAGCTCCAGTAATAATGTTTGTCAACCTCAAATGGACGATGGAGATTGGGGCGCAGATCGAGGATCGGATACTGCCGAAGCTGGGACTAGTTATGCAAGCTCCGACATTACAGAAGATAGCGGCGGAATTTCTACTCTACTTCCACCACCACCGCCGCCCACTTTAGATGAGGTTGGGGATCGATATCAAAACGACTCCAGAACGATTGTTCCCGAGAGTTTCGAGGAGCAGATGATGTTAGCCATGGCTGTTTCTCTTGCCGAGGCTCAAGTTTTGAGTAGCGTGCCTGGTAGTAGCTCATGGCAATAGTTTTTCAGAGGCGGGTCCCGATTTCTAGATGATTCTCGCTGCTCGCGCAGAAACAAGTCGGCAATTAATGCTCAGACGAGGAGGTAGTTGTTCGTCATTTTCCACTCTATATTCCTATATAGCTGAGGGAGAAAAAGATTGTGTAGTGAATGAAAAGTTGTTTGTTAATGAAACATTGATAGTGAATGAGATTCTTTTCTATAGTTTTATAAAAATTTGATTTTAAGCTTATTTGAAGTCCAAATGTAGTGAAATCATTTCATTTCAGGATGATCTTAATAGTAATATTGCCCTTTGTCAGTTTTGGTATTTGAGATCATGTCCATAATCTTAGGGTTTTGATTGAATGTTTAATGCCAAGTAATATCCTATCTCACATCTGTCAGGAAACTTGTAATTAATAGTGTTTTCTTGCTTCTGATATTTGTTAGCTGCCTTTGTTTTGCGTATCTTGGCACTGTGATTGGGTTTTAATAGCTTAAAATTGGCCATTGTTGAATATTTAGGTACATCATTCCCTGTTGTTATTGGGTATTATTGTCTTTTTTGGAGTAGTTTTGGGATAGTCTATTTCTGCCCAATTATTAAGTTTGCTAAAGCAACGATTAAGCGGTTTCTTTCGCCTAAAAAAATCTTTTGCGTTACTGGAAAACAATCCCAACGGCAAAATGATATGTACAATGAGAAGATAATTAACTATATTAACTCATGTTCTTAAATTAGGAGAATAATGTAAAATTGGCAGGCAGCTAATATGGTTGATGAACTACCAGTCTACCACTAGAACCAGTTTCTGGATTATCAAAATATTCTTTCTATTCAGAACTCAAGATTTTTTTTTTAATTTGAATAGGCGAACGGTTTTCAATTAAAATGCTGTAGCATGTCGCTGAACCAAGTCTGCCAAATTTGTTGAAAAATCAGCAGATCTTGCTAGGACCGAGTTGCTTTACTCGCCGACTTGCAATTAATTTAAAAAGTTTTAACTCAATAGGTAATAGATGATGGTAACAAAATTTAGGGCACAACTATATATGAAGCCAGCTGAGGCTTACGATGATATATCAAGAGTAGTCTACAGACAAGTTCATTGCATCATGATGCTTTTTAATAAACATCTTGTAAACAGTTTTGGTGCAATATTAAAAAAAATAATCAAGTTAATATTTCAATAACTTTTACAACTTCATCAAAATTGTCAATTACTTGAATCCTTCATAACAATATAATTGGTACTTCATAAAATCCACAAAAAATACAGAGATTCCAACAAGGTGCTACATTATTCATTATGCATTCGGAGTGATCATAAACTTCTAGTAACAATGTCCCTCAAGCATCCAAACAACATAAATAGTAGTAGTACATTTAGGATTCACCATGTTGTATTTTCAAAGTATCGATGTACGATTTCGCACGAAGCTCGCGAGAAAACAAACCCTTGAAGAATTCTTGAACCGTAATTCTTCTATACAGTGCCGGTGTTTCATCCGTAATCAAGCTCGGGACAGGTCCGATTTCACCGTCATATCTCGGGGAATGAAATGATGCAATTGAAAGTCTTTCTTTCTCAGAGTTCACTGTTGCCCGATGCAAAATGCTTCGGTAAGCACCATTCGTTATGATCTGCAAGCAAAACCGAATCATATCATATCATATCAATTTCAGTCCGAAATTAACATTATCGAATCATACTAGCAACTTACCTCCAATATGTCGCCAATGTTGACAACGAATGCGTTTTCGAGAGGCTTGATCGAAACCCATTTCCCGTCTTTCTTAATCTGAAGGCCTTCAACGTCATTGACTTGGAGAAGAATGGTGAGGCCCGTGCCGTCTGAATGAGGGGTAAGTCCTATAACCTTTTCGGGTTGAGGACAAGGCGGATAATAATTCATCCTCATAGTTTGCCTTAATCCGTTCGAAAACTCCTCCATTTCCTCAGCTTTAATGTCCAAAGCTTTCGCCAACTGATCGAGGATGCCCACAGCTAAGTTTTTCACTTCTGACGAGTAGTTTTCCAATGTCTCTCTGCAAGTAATAATCACAACAACAAATACATATAAATATCGGAAACACGAAAAAATGAGGTTGCAATTGATGAATACCTGAAAGGAAGAGGGAGATTTGGAAACAAGTGAGGTTTCCTCATATGAAAAGGGTGAGTCAGCATGAAAAAAAGATCGCCCCAGTCGAGTTTTTGCTCATCTGATACAACAAAGGCTTGTCCGAATCCCTCGATTTCGCCAGGATATTGCCAGAATTTCTTTTTCTCCTCCATTGGGAGATTGAAGAATTCCTGAACTTGTGTTTTCATTTTGTCCAACAAGGAAGTGCATACTCCATGGTTGACCAACTGCAATATAGTTTATTGATCACCGAATCAAACATGAAGACTCTGATTGGAACCCTAATTTTGGAAAGAATTTGATTCAATTCAACTGTAGAAAATTTACAAATCTTCGGTTTAAAATCAATTGAATTAAATTCCGTCCAAAATTTTGATTTCAAACGCAATCGAACAAAATATAGTTTCAACATCTTTACTATGCCTATCAAAAAGTGGAATTTCAAAGACAATAAACAAATCTTATTGAATTGAATTAGCAATTGCAAGAATTGGGAATTGCTGAACACAAAGATTACAATTGAATTGAATCGAAAATCAAACAATTAGAGAAAAGTAAATGCGATTTGGAGAATGAATCGCGTACCTGGAAAAAGCCCCAATGTTTGCAAGCAAAATGGAGTTTGGGCAATTCGGAAACCATAGACTCTGGATCAAGTAAACGCTGAAAATCAATAACAGGAACCTCATCATCATGATCAAGCAAGATAGGATTCTGATCTAAATCAGAACGAATATATCTTTGAGGAACAGAAATCAAAGGCTCCTTAGCCAATTCTTGAACACAAGGCACCAACAGAGAGGTTCCTATGCTGCTACTGTTGTTTCCTTGTTGCAAGGGAGAAGATGATTTCATCCTTTAAAACGACACCGTTTAAATGGAATTACAAATATGGATGGATCACTTCAGCAGACACCCTAATAAGCAAAATCGTGGTTTTACAGAAATTATAGATTTAGGGGATTTTTATTCAAACTCAACTCATGATTTGTAACTTATAATTTAAAAGTGTTTTTTTTAACTTTTAAGAAGTTTTAAAATAAATAGTTAAGTGTTTCTTTAAAATGATTTTTAAGTCATAAAAAATGTTTATCAAAACTGAATTCCAAATCACTTATAAAATGTTGAATATTGAAAAGATAAAAAAGGACATATTTTAAAAAAAGGTATTGGGAGTTGAATATAATACAGGGATAATATTGTAATTTGATTGGTCAAAATGTAGATTAAAAAAAAATCACCTTTTAGAAATAAATATTAGCTACTTCTTACTTTTTACTTAAAAGTAACTTTTCTAAGTTGAAAAAAGTTTAAAAAAATACCGAACTAAGTGATTTTTAATATAAAATTCTACTTTTAAATATGTTTGATTGACTTTTAAATTTAGAGAAACACCTTCTTAATTTCACTAGAGATGGGGACGATTTTGTAGGAAATTGGGTAGCTTGGAAGACATTTTGGTTTTGGGTCAAATTTGAAGACTTTGTAGAGCTGAGTTCACTTACTCAACTTTTCATTGGTTTGGCTTAACAAGAGGCGTTTCTAGAATTTCAATATAATTTTATTTTTGTCCAAACCTTAAGGGTAGAATTCATAAATATTGACTTGAGTTAACTCAACTTTTCATTGGTTTGGCTTAACAGGGGCGTTTCTAGAATTTCAATATAATTTTATTTTTGTCCACACCTTAAGGTAGAATACTTAAATATTGACTTGGTTCAACTCATTTGTAAGTAGTGTTATCAGATCCGACCCGACCGATCGGTAAATTTGGATTGGTTGATAAGATATTGATCAATCATCCTAATATATATTTGAATATATTCTATTTGAATATATTATATTATGTTCTCTATACTCTATTTATTTTTTTTGGTAAATAATTATAACCTTCCCGAGTTTTGATCAAATACACTATTACCTCCCTGTATTTTAAAAAATTACTTATACCTCCATGTGTTTTGACATCATCATACTATAACCTCCTTGTATCTTAAATTATATGTTTTCTATCAAAATTGTTAATATAATAAGTATTTGCTGATATATTTATTTTTATTTTGTTAGTGTTACGAGGTTTATAACCATAGAAAGTATTATTTTTATAATTAATAAGACATTTCTATAAATTTCAATGTATGATCTCACGGAAAAAATAACAATAAAATTTTTTTTAGTATCATTTTAATTTCTAACATTCTAAGATATGATATGTAAGATTAATTTTTATTCATAAACATATATTATGTTAAGAAATTCAATACAAAGAGGGATAATATAAAATACAAGGAAATTATAGTATGACAATGATAAAACACAAAGAGGTATAAGTAATTTTTTAAAACACAGGGAGATACTAATGAGTTTGGTCAAAACACATGGATGTCATAATTATTTACCCTTATCTCTTTCTATTTATTTCTAACTCATTAAAAATACAATTGATTTCCTACGGGTAAATGGGTCAACAAATAAATGCAATTTAATTTTAGTTTTTTAAATAACAATGTACAATATTGTATCATATAAAGTATAAACTATTTAAAATTTTATTGAAGTTAATTTTAATAGATATCTTATTCTTTATATATTTATTTTTTAAAAATTGTGTTGTCTTTATAAATTTGAATTGAGTTTTATATGATTTCAAACCAATATGATGGAAAACGTAAAATCGGAAACGAATAAGATCGAAAAACGCCGTATCGAATGCCGAATTGAATCCATCTCACGGTTTGTCAGAGGATGTATATGTATCCACAAGTTTTACAGCGACGAAGATCGATAACGATCGATTTGCGATGCTTTTGCCACGAGACGAAAACCTGGGAGAGAGAAGTGATTGGAAATTGGAATAGAATAATATGATGGAAAACGTAAAATCGGAAACGAATAAGATCGAAGATCGCCGTATCGAATGCTGAATTAGATCTATCTCACGGTTTGTCGGAGGATGTATATATATGTATCCACAAAATCTGCAGCGACGAAGATCGATAACGATCTATTTGCGATGCTTTTGTCACGAGATGAAAACCCGGGAGAGAGAAGTGATTGGAAATTGGAATAGAATTGATTTATTGTAGCGTTTTTTTGAAATGGATTTGGAAGCTTCGGGTGGGTGGAAATGAGAGTTTGTGGTATGATATTTATGTGAAAAGGTATGAAATTTTGTCGTGGGGTGATTTGGGTAACTTGGATGTGGTGCGTCTCTCGCACATATGGAAAGACATCGTGGCTTGTTGTGTGTCTAATGATGAGTTGTGATCCATTTTCAAATCAAATGTTAAGGTGGTAGTGGGGAATGGCTTAAAAAGTTCTTTTTGGCACGACAATTGGACCGCGGATGTCTCCCTAGCTGAGTTATTTTCGGATATATATTAATTGTACAATCGAAAAAAGTGCATGGTAGCAGAGGGATGTTTAACGTGAGGGATGTTTAACGTTGTTTGGGTCAGCCCCCTTTTCAAGGCCTTTTTAGAAGCATGACCTTAGGATTTCGAGTCGTAATCGTTGTATGCAAATTTGAGAGTGCATCGATCAATCGAATCAATGATTTTTACAAGGGGAGCTGTTTCGGCCGAGCTGTTGCCCGGATTGAGCGACGGGGCTGATGATGTGTTTTTGTGGCTAGGTAGTGGTTCCACGGAGTTCTCTGCGAGAAGTTTTGTTTCGTGTATCTATAGAGGCTGATTTTGATATTATATGGCGTTCAAGATTAATTTCAAAGATTAAATTCTTTGGTTGGTTAGTTTTTCACAAAAGATTTCCATCGAAGATTTTCTTTCTTACTATGAGAGGATGCTTAGATGAAGCGAAATGTTCATTTTTTAATGAGTTGGAATCTATGGACCACGCTCTTTTCCATTGTTCAAGTGCCCAGAGTGTTTGGTGCGACTTATTCCGCCTAGATCTTGTGGTGATAATCCCGAAATCGAGATACGAATTCATGATAGCTTGGCGATCTCTCTTTCGAGGGGATTATTCGAAAGTTTTTTACATCACTGTGGTTTTTCATAGCTTGGAACATTTGAAGATGACGAAACAAGAGGATATTCGAGGATGACTGAAGGAACGAAGACTTGCTTTTAGCAAGTTATTATCATTGTCTCTTTTTATTTTTATGCAATAAAATTATGCTTTCGTTTGTTATGAGTGATATTATCGCTCATCCAAACAATTTACTTGATTGTACATAACTTTATTCTCCCTCTAAGAGCATTGTAAATTGATTATTAATGAAAAGAGGGTTGGGTGTTTTGTAAGCAAGCGTCTCGCTGCCTAGTTAGGACGAGCGTCCCGAAATTTTCACCCATTCCAACATTCTTTCTCGATGGAGGGACACAATGTTCCTCCGGAGGTTTATAAAAAAAAGAATTGATTTGAATTCAATGTGTTGAAACTGCCGTTTGAATTCATATTTATATGAATTGGAAATGGATTTATGCAATTAAGTCCTTAAACTCTTGATTATTTGTAGTTAATTCCTTAAGTTTTATAACTTTTCAATTTAGTCCAAATAACTAAATTGGATCAGATCCTTTGACAAGATTGACTCGCTCACGGGCGGATCGGGTTTTTCCAACATCTCCCCCTCGCACTTGACAGATAACATTCCGTACAAGATTATCAAATCTTCTGTATGCTGTGAGGTCGTGCGACTGACATACTATCATGAATGCTTTGTTTTGCTCCTGTTAGGGTCTACTAAGACTATCCTGAGTGGTACTTAACTAAATATATTAACATCTAGAATTCATAAATCATCTTGTACCCGTTAGGGTCTGTCAAGACTATTCTGAATGGTACTCAACCATATAAGTTAATATATAGTACATAATATAATATCACATTGATATATAGCGCGTATGCTTTACCCTAGACTGGTCAACAATTACCCACTTCCACATCTTTTGGTATCTCAGAAGTTTTAATCTATTATTCACTAGCTTATGACAAATATAAAACAGTCATGCCAGTGAACCAAGAGAACTCTAATGAATGTTAATTGGCAAAATCTTCCTTTTAAGTTGTCAATTCTATACAGATTTAGCTCGGTCCATCAACCAATCTCTCCCAGATTGAATCATATCATAATCTCTTGGTGATTGAACAAATATCACTTACTAGTCCTTACTTCACAAGATAACTCAATAGTATTGAGGGTAAGGTTTAATAATAATATAATGGACTGAGTCTCACATTAGAGAAGTTGAGATCCTTGTACATCATACAAACTTCTCATCTCATGGTCGCTAAGCACACATTATCTCGAGAACTTATTTCTCTCCCACTTTGATAATGTGCCATGGTGTCCTTTCCTTTCTACCCTTATAAAGGAGCTCATGTCTTATCATATCAACCAACACCATATAAAGGTTTCAGTTATAATGCAACCTAGCATTTAACCTTGTTCGACTAAATGAACTACCTTTAGCTCTTCAGACAGAACATGACCAATTATCATGTGAACTACATAGTTCTTACCCGATTCCTTTTTGGATTCGGCATGTAATTTTCTTGTTACTCAATAAGTCGATTCTCGATTTTGAGTAGGTTCCCGAACTGCACATAGTTGTTCAAAATCAATCTCATCCTAGTCTGTATCCTCATGATAACACTAGGATAAACACCCATGTGAGTGGGCTACTTCTCTGTCCGACATGTTATAAATGAAAAATAATATTTACATAACATATGCACACAGATACATTGCTCATAGAATAAAACTCATTTATATTATCACAATGTCGTTTATGATTTGAAGGGTTTAATAAATGAGGTAATCAAATAAATATAATCTATGCATATTTAGCTCTTTGATATATTTCAGATATACATCTTTCGGAGACATACTTCGTAAACAAATTAACAAGCATGTAATGAGTAGATATATACCTCATATTGACCTATCCTAGTGTTACTTAGTCTACAACTAACAGATACTTGATATCAATATACTTATTGCTACTAGGATATTTCGGGTTTATCGCATAGATATAGATGTTTGACTATCTCCATAAATAGTTAACATTTTGTTTGGAGCACTCAGCATAAAAAAACTCAATAGTCTCTTTTGTTAAACAAAATCTTTTATCATAACTGGAAAAACTCAATTCCAGCCTTAGCTATAGTTAATATGCACCTATGTATTTTATAAGGTCTATTTCCTTAGTTCAATACATTATAGCATAACCAATGGTCATACACAAGTATCTTACAATTTTCTTAGCGGCCTTCCAGTGCTATATTACTGGAATGAACTAATATATCACTTCAATGCACACAACATGAGTTATATTAGGTTTATAGTATAACATAGCATATATAATGCTAATATATGGAACATTTTCCATATTCTCCCACTTGACAGGAGTTTCAGGACAAATACTTACACTAATATTCATATTCTTAGTCATCGGAATACTTATGGGTTCATAAATCTGCATATAAAATCATTTTCAAACTCTTTTTGTACAAGATTCCAGAGATAGAGATACTAATTATCTTATCCATCCATTTAGATATTGATCCTAGGACCTATGCAGACTTTCCCATGACTTACATCATGAAGTTACTCGACACCCAATCTTTCAATAGTATGGCATATACATAATGGTTCGCCTTTACCATTCCAAATACCATAACCTTAAAATCTCATGAGATAATAAATTGACTTATTCAATTTAAGAAACCTGTGTTTACAAATCTTTGGGAAAAATCCTTCTAATTTTGTCATATAGATCTCTCATGACAATTCTCCACTGAGAATGGAGGTCCACACACCTATTCGACATAACTTTAAGGAAGATACAACTACAAAAGTTGAAATAATTCATATAGATGTAATTCTCGCAACTGGAAAGAATATATTCTTTTAACATATTCTTATCAGTTGAATATATGTATCCCTTAACTATAAGCCTAATGTTTTAACTTTACATTAGGAATACACTTGTTCTCAATATTTTTATGTCCTTCAAGCATGTTAACTTAATTCTTCTTCCATCACACGCAACTATTCATTTCCCTTCAAATACTTAATTTTCAAGGTTGGAACAATTTTCCATTATATTACTTAGGCTCCGAATCTTCATAAATATGGCTCATATATTTATCATACCTCTGAATTCTTCCTTTTAAGCTCATTTTTATGCTCCCACTAGAGTCAGAAATATAATAATGATCTAATCTCATACTTGAGTTAAAAATATTAACTCCCTCTTGAACCAATAAGATTGGCTCCCACTTGGACCAATAACAATTTTGGTTCTCGGCTTCCCCATGGAACAAGATCCGTTATTAATGTGATCATTATGAACCAATACATTTGAATTACTCGAACTTGAAGATGTATCCAAAACATTATGTTCTAGAGTCTTAATAAAAGGACATGTTTTCGCCTAATACACCTAATCTATACTCATTTCTAAGAAATTGATATTTCGTGATTTAAAATTTTACAGATCTATCCGCAGTATCCCCCACAAAAACATATCCTTTTGATATGTTAGAGTATCTTAAAAGACACTCCATCTACCTCTTGGACCCAATTTTTCAAAATTCTTTAAGGTGGTGTGGGAGTAAGTGATACAACTCTAATGTCATAACCAGGATAAATTAGATATATTTGCAGTCCATGTTACATATGGGTTGAAATAGACAGACTTTGAAGGTACTTGGTTCTATACATATACTTAACCATTGGAAGAAGAATCAATTTTCTCCTTTCATGAATTCTATACTTATATAGAGTTTAAGAATGAAAACGAATGTTTAATCACTTCATCACATAAAAATGTAAGCTTAACTGAAAATTACTTTTTACCACTTCAATTCTAATGCTTTACAGTCAAATCCAATCGATTTACTACTAGATTCATAAATCTTTTAATAGCTTGAAACTTCAGATTTATGAGTAATCAAGTAGATAACAAGTATGGACATCATTTAATGCGATGAAAAAATAGGTTTATAATTTGAATCACATATATCAGAATGAATAAGTTGCAATTGATTTTAGTGCTAGTTCATTTTGAAATGGAGTATAAGTTTGATTTCCTCTAAATAGAACTCATCACATGGTGATAATTTAATCATTATAAATTATCAATCACAATAAGCCTAGATGACGCATTCTTCGTAGCTTATGTGACACAATCGCCTATACGATATACTAACATTTTCTTCTAAAAGAAAAATTAGTTGGTGGAATACAAACATTATCCACTTGATAAATTGTAATGCGCATTCATTACAATAAAATCATTTATTTAAGAACTAGACTTATAAATCTATAGTTAAGGAATGAAGAAACTTTATCGTTGGAAAAATTTCAAAGATGAACCTATTGTTCATTAAATCATATCATAAATTTAAAATTTGATAAATAATATGAGAATACAACCCATCAAGTAGCTATTGGGTTTGCAATCATTCCAAAGATAATCTACATGTGTCAATTTATAGAACTTCAACTCATTTTGATGTCGATATAAATTTCAATATTTCTCATATAAGTTGTCGAAAGTACACAAAGATACTGTGGTCCATGCTCATGCTCATGTCACATGTTGCACTTGAATCAATAATCCACAAAGGTTAAGATTCCATTAACAACATTGAGCAAAGTACAATATAATTCACTTTA
>CATIWQ010057859.1:0-29901 GCA_949673415.1 Euphorbia schlechtendalii | reverse complement strand
TGTTCCCATGTTAATATTGGAGCATAGGCTTCATGCTTATATATATAATTATAAATTTTAGTTATAATGTCTCTTATTGAATGTTCCATGGTTTTATATTACATTTTCGCAATACATATATAAAAGCGTACCTAAACTATGATGTCACTTGTGTCGAAAATGAAAATGAAATTGAGTGAAATGTAAAATTTGGAAAACGAGTAGATTATGTTCGAACTCATTACTCACCCCTGCATCAAAGGAATGCTTGTAAATCATTTGGCTTGAACGAGATTTAGTACTGCATTATAAATTACACAACAGTTGAAATTTAGTCTCAACACTTAACAACATTATAAAGCGACATAGCAAAGGAATTGATAAAAAAAACAGAACTGAACTGTTCCATCTTACTTACGTGATTTCTTATCTTTGGATGATGGAGGACTAGGCAAGGTGCCTAAAAATCCTATTGGGTCTTCGGAAGAACTAACACAAAGAAGGGATTAATTTGAAGAACTCCTTGAGACATAAAATTTCCTCAAAAGAGCACATGAAGAGGAGCCACCAGCAAGTATCTAACCACGAATTATTTACTTTCCTATCAGAAAAAGGCACGAATTTTTAATAAACAGGATACACATCGAGAAAGTAAATAAAAATGCAGAAAATTAATATAAGAGCAGATATCCAAGATATAGAACATAACAATATTTGGACTACATGATTTGGTTGCAGCCATTTCTTCCTTATTCACCTTGACATGCATATGGGCAAAGATTACAACACATAAGCCAAAATAGATAAACTGAGACAATTAAAGTGAACAATATTACAAAACTAATTTGTATACGAAACAAAATAAACATTGTGGTTCTGCAGTCTGGGCATTAGCCAAAAGTTGAGCAAATAACCTACAATCAATTTATAATTACATTGTTGAAGGAGATCAAATGCAAAATTTATGTAAGCAAGCACACAAAAAGAAGATAATAATACAACACAGATGATTAAATCTGATCCATCTTCTGGTTAATTCATCAATATTTAACCACATTAGCAATATCACCAAGAACATGGCAGTTCCTGCTATCAGCATTCTTCTTATGGTGTATATTTCTGCCAACACCCACTTTCACCAGTTTAATATAGTCAATTTGAGAATAAACCAATAACATCAATCATGATAACAAAATACAAAACTAAATAGAGCCATAAAACATAAAACCAATTACCTTCACTCGATTCAAGTTAACAATTTCAAAAACAAAACCAAGAAACCACAAATTTAGTCCCTGTAAGATAAACATCATACAGCCATAGTGTCGAATTTAGAGTTAACGAAAAAAAAGTATTCCCTCATCTATAATGTAAGAGCAATCCCCCATGACACCAATGAACTAGACAAGCTACTTGTATCATATCTCTAAATTGTCCAGTTTGGCTAGTCCCATGAGCAACCAAATTGGTCATGTTACCGATCAAATATGCAGCCAACCCAAGGTTAGACAACAGATAGAACACATCAAAGATCATCTCTCTTGTAATCACTGGATGCAAATCACCGTATCCAACAGTAGTTAGAGTAGAAATAAAGCAGTAAATCGATGTCAAATATCAAATCCACACACTTTGCTCCAGGAAATTGTCTCTTAACGATGATACAATTCAAGTATGCTCAAGGTTTCTGAACTGTATTCAAATTAGAAGTTATCGATATGCTAAACTGGCATGCACAATGTATAAAAACATAAAGAACAAGGAAAAAACCTTGTTATAGATTGACCTTCTGATCCACCTTCTGGTCATTTCATCGATAATTCACCAAGATCATGGCAGTGTCTGCCATTAGCATTCATCGTTATGTGTATATTTTCACACCTAGCTTCACCAGTTTGACATAGAAAGAAACAATATATTAAGATAGAAAGAAACAATAACATCAATCATGAAAACAAAAAAGACTGCACATAAAATCACATTTGAATCAAGTTTACATTTCAAAAAAAACCAAAACAAGGATACACCAAATTGAATTGCAAAAACTGATCAAAGATATCCCACAAAATCAATTTCCAATTCAAAGAATTAATTTCAATAAAAAACCAAATTATAGAATGACTAATTACTAGGGATCAATTCAAAACGAACTTAAAAAAGAATAGAAAGGGATAAAAGTACAAAACAATACCGCTAGCTAATTGAGGAACTATAATTCTCGATGCCATTTTCAGATCAAAGAACAAATTAACTCACTTGTCTTAAATCTTCTTTCTCAATGAGTATAAACACCAGCTGTTATTAGATGTGTTGAATGAGCAATCTAATCTGATTAAAGATTCACTTTACAGGATATAACAGTATGTTAATTAACAACCTCAGTGCTGACTGACTCAACACACCCTAAATTTCCAAATTGCACATATCAACTTACTTCACTTGCTCAAATCTTCTTTTTTATGCTAAATATCCTACTGTATTTGCAATGAGGTTGATGTATCAACAAATATGAACATCCACATAATTATTGTACAACCACACACACTCACTCTTTCTTTCAGTACAAAATATCAAATGTGTGTGGAATGCATATAATTAATGCATATAATTCACTAAAAAACAGAGCATTCCTAATGCCACATTCATATTTCAAGATGGCAGAAAAGTCCAAATCCCACACAAATCCTAATGCCTCATTCGTGTTTTCAATTCCTATTCAGACTTCACATTCTATAATTATAACAAACATATTGTACTACATCCAAGATAGAGACTCAAATAAAATTTGATAAACGGACAAATTGTAAATATTACTAATTTCCAACACTGTCTCCAAATGTACTAGCAAAAAATTAAACGCATTAATGGCATTTTGGACATAAACAACAAAGATAATCAGGAAGAACTTTGTCATAGGGCAACTAATATGATCCGCCTTCTGGTCAATTCATCAATTTTTAACCAGATTAGCAAAATCATCAAGAACATTGTAGTTTCTGTGATCAACGTTCTTCTTTTGGTTTAAATTTCCGCCGACACCCACTTCACCAATTTCACGTAACAAATTACATCAATCATGCTAACCAATCACAAAACCAAAACTGATCAAATTTATAAAAAAACAAAATAAGGAAACACCAAATTAATTACAAAAGCTTATCAAATTTCACGTAGTCCATTTGCAGTTTCTTTTATGCTTGTTTCGATGGGTTGTGAGTTTTCAATGTGTTCTGTTTTACATGTCCCTAGATACTCCATTCCGGCCAAATCATTATTGGCATCTGCTGCATCAATAACAGCTATCTCATTCATTTTGTTTGTTATACTGCAATGCAAGCAATCTACAATAAGACCAAATCAAATATGTTTCAGAAGCTATGCATACAAAGACAAAAGGTGAAAGAAAGTTACCTTGGTCTTGGCAGTGGGTTTTCCTACTTTCTCTTTTGGTTTCTTCATCTTCTCTTCGTTATTAGGGTTTATCTTAATCACTTAAAGCTTTAGATTTACAACATTTTTCCTCTGAATTGCCTTTTCTGCCCTAGGTTTTACCAACTACAGCATCTGTGACACCGTCCTTGTTCTCCTTCGCACATGCTAGTGTCTGCATATGGGTAAAGATAACAACACATAAGCCAAAGTCAGATAAGTTGTGACAATAGATGCATACCATATATCGAATATATATTCTGTAACAAAACGAACCTTGTCATTCTGATTTTCTACTCCAACCACCACGATGATAGTTAATTTACACATGTCTAGCAGATCACCGGAGTCTTTTGGATACATCTAATGTTCTTAATCTGTCTCTGTCATATGAACCTCATGCAGCCATTGTGTCAAATTTAGAGTTCATTTTAAACAAAAAAGTGTAACCTCATCTGACCCATTTAAGGATATTTAAAAAAATCAAGGATATTTAAAAGATTGCATATGTCAACATGTAGAAAGTCAGGTAAAACAGGTCATAAATGGAAAGATTTCATATTTGGAAATATTGCAAGTCAACAGGCACGCTAAATCAAGTTTTACCATTAAGTCTTTCAAATCCGGGATTCTGAAATGTTTAAGTGAGTGTTATGATATCTCAAAGCTATTCCAAATGATCATCTCATGATCAACAGGTTAAGAAATCTCGAATTGATGCAACGCTGTTATAAACCTCATGAGTACTCCACAGCATGAGGCTCTAATATGCAGTGAATCTAAAAAACATGACGGAAATTCAGCATAAATTTCAAAAAGAATTATAAATAATGAGAAACAAATCCAATACTTGAAGAAAACAACTGGTCCTTAACTATAGCAAGACATTAACTTAGTAATGTATATCTACAGTTACATAGAAAATACGCAGCATAAAATGAAAAATTAAGAATTTATAATATTATATGAACAACCAGAAACGAAAAATGATAAATTAACAACATAAGCAATCTATGACTAACAAGGTAACATCTAAATGCAATACCAAATAAAAAGCCTATAAGATCTGATTGAATTTCTTGGCATAAACCATTTACATAGATCTTAACTAACCTGGAATAGCCTATAAAATCCATTAAAATATATTTAACCAAGAACATCAACAAATTGCCACCATTGGAGATTGATTCAAAACAAAACTCACAGCATTGAGTTTTTATCCAGGTTATAAACATAGGAAAATCCTAGGCACGTTCAATGTTCATAGTCTATCTCAGTCATTTGAACCTCATGCAGCCATAGTGTTGAATGTAGATTCAGTGAAAAACGATAAAGAGTTACCTTATATGCCTTCACATGAGTAAGAGAAATCCCGGAAGCTCCATAACACAACAAACTAGAATATCTGATTCATTCCCCGCATTTGATCGTTAATTACCACTTGGGAAATGGTTGCTTATCATGTGGCACAGCGCGACCTTAACATCCTCTATTTCATCTAGTTATTGTTCCATGTCCAACAGAAATATTCCCCCATGTGCAAGGTTTCTATTGCCATTGTAACGTTTTTATCTAATAACAGAATGTTTATTCAACGCTATATAAGGCATTCTTCAGTTAATTAGTCTATGTAATATTCTAGGGTGCATAATCTCAGTGTTGAATCACAACACAACTAAATTTCCAAATTGCAAATAGCAACTTCCCTTGCTCAAATCTGCTTCTTCATACTAAAATATCAGGCTATCGTATTTGCAATGAGTTTGATGTGTCAACAAAAATGAGCAGCGCCATATAAATTTACAACCACACGCACTCATTTTCAATTCAAATACCAAATATCAAATAAGTACGGAATGCATAGAACTCACTAGAGCATTCCTAATGCCTCAGTCATATTTCAAGATGAATGAAAAGTTCAAATCCTAATAATTCTTATTGCCACATTCATGTTTTCAATTCCTATTCAGACAACAATCCAAGTATTACTAATAACTAAATGTCCACATGGCTATAATTATAACAAAAAAACCGTACTCAATCCAAAATAGAGGTTCAATTGAAAATGCTAAACTGGAATACACAATGTATATATTGCTAATTCCTAACAATGTCTCATAATGGACTAGCAAAAAAATAAACGCACCAAATGGCAATTCAGAAATAAACAACAAAGAGAATGATGAAGAAACCTTGTCATAGGCGAGTAATCTGATCCGCCTTTTTAACCAGATTAGCAATATCACCAAGTACATGACAGTTTCTTGCAATAACATTGTTCTTTTTGTGTATATTTCCCCCTAAAAACCGCTCCACAATTTTGACACATTCGATTCGCAATTCATTAAGACAGGAAAAAAAAATCCATTATAGAATGAATAATTGTTGGAAATCAATTTAAAACTAACAAACATAAAAGAATAGAAAAAGGAAATAAGAGTAGAAAACAATACCTCTAGCTTGCCAAGAGGGTTGATTTGAAGAAGAAGAAGAATAAGTTGTTTTCTTTTCTATTTTTAAAATTTTTTCCCAAACAATTTCGCTCTCAATTTTTAAGTTCTCTCTGTCTTGTTTTTTCTTTGATTTTCTTTTTCTATCATGGGAAATCACATGTGGGTTTTGTTTCCTTAATTTAATTTATTTGTGTATGTAGTTGATTTTTGTGTTTCAGTTAGAATTAGTCAAAATTAATTCAATAATTGATGAGTTTGTTGATCAAAAGGCCGATTGGGGAGGAGGAAATGTTGTTTAGTTTCAATGGGTTCAAAGATTTCAATCCGTTTTTGTTTCAAGGAGTTGTGAAATTTTAAGTTGTTTTGTTTCTAAGTATGTTATTATAGGCTTATTTTTAAGATTGTTTGTTCAAAATGATAGCTTGAGGCCTTGATGAAACGATCGAGCAGTTAATGTCTTCTACATACTTGACTCGGGCTGCCAAATCATAATTGGCATATGCTGCATCAATATCAACTATGCAACCAAATATGTTAAAAAGTACCGTATGCAATCCACAAAAGATCAAATCAAATATGTCTTAACGGTTCCGCATACAAAGACAAAAGGAAAAATGGCGAAAGTAAGGTACCTTCCTCCTAGCAGTGAGGGTTGACTCCAATTTCTTTTTCCAACTAAAATTTACTCTCTCTTCTGGTTTTTTCAACTTCTCTTCAATATCTGGGCTTATCTCAATCCATTCTTGAGGCTTTGAATTTACCGCAACTTTCTTTTGAATTTACCACAACATAATAAAGTGATATTATCAAAGGAATTAATAAAAAGACAGAACTATCCTGTTCCGTCTTGCTTATGTGATTTCTTATCTTTGGATGATGACGGACTAGGCAAGGTGCCTAATAATCCTATTGTGCCTTTGGAAGAACTAAAATAAAGAAGGGATTGATTTTGAACTACTCCTTGAGACATAAAATTCCTCAAAAAAAGAGCATATGAAGAGAAGCCACCACCAAGTATCCAAAAACAACTTATTTACTTTCTATCAGAAAAGGCATAATTTTTAACAAAACAGATACATTTATCGAGATAGTAAATTAAAAGATGCAGAAAATTACCAACAAGATCAGATATCCAAGAGGAGATAAAGAACGTACCAATATTTGGACTACATTACCTGGTTGCATCCATTTCTTCCTTATTCCCCTTGACATGCATATGGGTGAAGAAAACAACACATAAGCCAAAGTCAGATAAACTGAGACAATTAAAGCAAACTAATGACAAAGTATACTACGAACAAAACAAACCTTGTGGTTCTGCAGTCTGGGCATTGGCCACAAGTTTAGCAAAGAACCTACAATCAATTTATAATTACATAAAAGTTATAGAGTGCAAAAGAAAACAAAGTAGAATATAAATCGAAGAAGATTGCAAGGTTAAAAAAACCACCTTGTTTACCAGCACTAGCATATTTAATTCTGTCGAGATTCTGCTTTGGGAGGGAAATACTAGGCTTTCATCTCTGAAACCTTTGATATTCACTTAAGAAAAACATACAAACCAATGTTGTTAAATATTCACAAAAAAATGGATACTTCTCCCTGATTCTAGCAGCTTCAGCACGTCTCTTCCTTGAAAAGAAAGCAAAATCCAAACCATCAGAAACTTGATTTTTCTAATGAATTCAGTAAGTATTCAAGAGTTACACTGATCAAATATAAGCACTCACCAAGGTCATGCTCTTGCTTGAAGTAACTCTTTGGCATTGTTCCTATTAACATACAACATTACATAAGTAATAACTTCAAATCTTTTTCTCACACCATAGTAGTCAAGGCGCACTGGAGGCGCAAGGCCGCGCACTGGGCTTTTTGGCCGCCTAGGGGCGCGCTAGGCGCAAAAATTAGACTAAAACCCCTAAAGGCGTAAGGGCTCACCCGAGAGCCTAGTCGCGCCTTTGACTACTATGTCTCACACACTTAATAAAATTAGGGATTCATCGAGAAAACCTTATAAAAAAATCACGGTTCCACCTTTTTTCCTAAAAATTAACATTCCAGTAGAGTGTTTGTTGTGATATTCAAATCCAAAAACCAAATCAAAGAAATAATCAAATCGAACCAATAATGGTCCAATCCAGCTAAAGATTATTGATGATATGGCAAAAGTAATCCTAGAGCATAATTTAAAGACCAGAAATCCAAAATAGCCCCAAAAATTAGAATCTGAACTGATTAAGGAACAACGGCAATCATCGACTGATTAGAGAAAAGGGAATAAATCCCAACATTTAAGAAGCTCAAAAGCACAACAATAATCAAAATACTCGAGCCCTGGACATAAATTTAATCAAATTTGCAAGGGCTTGTTGACAATCGAAAAGACAACTGAATAATCAACAAGCGAAGAAAGGAATTTCAAATAAAAGAATTAAGAAACAGCTTACGAATAAAGATGAAAGCGTTCTGATAAAAAAACTCCTGTTCGTTGGCTTTTTCCAAGTTTTTATATCAATTTATTGAAGATAATTATTTTCTGTTTGGGTTAGCGTGTATCTGCTTATACGTTATACCGCCTTACTAAAAACATATTATAAATTCCAATTTAAAGTGATTTTAATCAATTTAACCATAAATTAATTATATAAATAATCATAACTTAATAAAATTTAGTAAGTCGTATATATATGAATAAATGTTATTTTATTCTTACAAAATATATCCATCTATTATTAAATCACAGCATATTATTTAATAGACAAAAAAGTTAAATGCAAACTTTAGCATCAGTTGAAAAGTATAACTTGGACATTTCCACAGTGACACAGACAAAAATCAATTATATACTATTAATCCAAATTATACAGGCGAAACTAGACCTGGACATGGGTCATTTCCTCGATTTGAAATAATAGCAAACTTCTTCTGGTGTATATATCCACCTACACCCGCTTTATCAGTTTAACATAGTTGATTAAAAATCCATAAATATAGAAATAACCAATAGCATCTATCATTATAGGGAAATACAAAACAAAACAGAAATCATTATTAAAAACCGAATTAATTTTGGAGAAAACCTCAAATCATAGTATCACTAATAAGCAAATGGATTTCGAACTGAAATCAAATCCAACATCAAACCAACCGCCATTGGAGATCCATTCAAAACAAAACTCACAGTCTTGAGTCTTGAGTCTTGTATCCAAGTTATAAACAATATAGTGATTCAGGCTGTTCATAGGAAAATCCTAAGCACATTCAATGTTATTAGTCTTGAGTCTTGTATCCAAGTTATAAACAATAAAGTGATTCAGGCTGTTCATAGGAAAATCCTAGGCACATTCAACGTTATTAGTCAGTCTCTGCCATATGAACCTCATGCAGCCATAGTGTTGAATTTAGGGTTAACGAAAAACAATAAAGTGTTACCTCATCTGTTTTCACAAGAGTAATACCTCTAAATTCATTTCCCGGAAGCTCCATGACACCAATGAACTAGACGATCTGATTCAATTCCTGCATTTCATCTAGTTTAAAGTCCATGTCCATCAGGACAAACATCCCTGCAAATCCCAATTACTTTTTTCCATGCTATTCATACACAAACAGACATATCACCTATGAACCTCATAAACATAGCACCTTCAATGTTCTTACTCTGTCTCTGTCGTATGAACCTCATGCAGCCATTGTGTAAAATTTAGAGCTAACGAAAAACAAAAAAGCGTTACCTCAGCTTCTTCACAAGACGATCTTATCGCTAATAACCAATTGGACATACATGATCCCAGCCAGCACCCAAATACATTTTCCATGCCATTCATACACCAACTGACATATTCCCCTCTGTGTAGTGAACTCTTTTGTCAAAAGTTAATTATTTCTCTCTGCAGTTGTTTCATACCCGAATTTGTTAGATGGTTTATCATCTCGACTCGTACAATAAAATTGAGATAAAATTGAATTAAGAATCACCTACTCTTTGGGTGACAGATTCGTTTTCTTACCAATATAATTGTTGAGAAATGAACAGGCCCAACTCTTTGTTGATATACCGAGTTTTGAAGCACCGCAAATTGAATCACAACATTTCTTGTGATTTTCAATCACATCAAACAACTTTCTTTAGGGATTCCTCTTTACTTACTCTACATTGTTTCTCCACAAATTCAGTTTACAAAGCATTAAGAATGAACTACAAAAGTATTGGCAATAAATTAATATTAAACACCTACCGCTGCATCAACATTTGCAGGAGACTCATCATTAGGACTGGAGAGCATTAAAATGAATTTGTTCTGTGTTGACAAATTCTAACTATAATCTTGTTTTAAAAATTGAGAACAATATAATTATTTCTCAGGATGAAGAACTCAGATTGTTCAGCTTAATTACCTATTACTAAACTTATATAACACTTCAAAAGTAAAATTTCAGAATCTTTTAATAGTAGTATATTGTCGGTGTACCAATTATGAATCACATGAATGCACCACAGGAAACAAAAGCAAAAAGTTAAGGTCTGACCAGTCCCACCCCATACACCTCTATGAACACAAAGAAAGAAAAATCTTAACCTCCCTCGTCCCTCATTTCCAGTAAAACCCATGAAGCCAACACTCTACAATATACTGCATAGAAAAAGATATCATGAAGAACCAGGATGAATACTGGTAATCCACGATGTAGCAAAAGAACATGGAGGAAGATAAGTCATGAGCTGGTTACAGGATGCTGAATACCATTGGCAGCAATGAGTATATGGCTGATTCACTTCAGCAATAGAAGTGACACTACCAAGAGACCATTTCTTTCATGAAGTAGAATCCCTCCAGAGAAGATTGGTTGGTCAACTGTGACTCAATACTGCTATATATGTATAAAACTTACGCAATCATGCAAATACAAGCATAAGCCCAAATGCAAAAATGGTAGGTAGCCTCTAAGTGGACAGAATTTCTATTTTTACCCTTATTCTAGGCGTATTAGATAAGGACTCGTAACAAACAATAGAGACTATAACTCGCTCTATCTCATCCATAACTAACAGAAAGTATTCTAAGCATATAATAAGAAAAATATAATACACTTTGAAACAACAAAGAAGAAAAAATAAGAAGCAGGGAGTAAGTTTTAAGAGAAAAGTGAAGCGAGTGGTATTAGCATCTTCATCCACAGGTCCCTCTGGGAAGAAATTGCCACTGCCAGATAATGGTCTTGACGAAGCCAATGACTTGGACAACAATTGAGTGAAAGCCCAATCTCTAATATTCTTCATCCTGAGCACAATCACAATCCAAACACTTAAAACAAACAAATTCTTTCAATTAACAATCACAAAGAAAAAGAATGAGAACATGAAAAAATCAATTGTAAAAGAAGAAATCAATTGGAATCGAATAATAAGCAAACCTTTAAACCTAATTAGCCAATGCTAACCTCAAATGCCAGATCAAAACGATACATATATCAAAAGAACAACTTTAATACACAAGAAATCAATCGAAAGGAAGACAGAAATGAAATCCAAAAGACGCAATCAAAAGTTCTCTGAAAAAAAAGCGAAACTGCATATGCCAAAAGACAGCGGAAATTGAAGAAAATAAATTAAAAAAGAAAGAAATAAAACAAGTTGAATTGAAAATTGCAGATTCAGAGTAAGTGGAATCACCTGTAGCTGTAAGCAAAGTGATAAGATCAAGACGAGGAGAAGGAAGAAGAAGGAGCGAGATTTTAGATAAGACAGGGATAGACGAAGCACACAAACTAAAAATTCACCATATTTTCAAATTGATATGATGCTCAAAACAATGCTATCGACCTGAAAATTCACCATATTTTCAAATTGAACAGAAAATGGTGTAATGTGTTTCAAGAAAACAAGAAGAAACAGTGGTCTCTAGCAACATTTTACCGGTCCATATCAGGTAAGTTCATGCATCTATAAAACATGTGCAACATTCAAAATAATCCAATGCATATTATCATAATTCCAATCTTTCATTCATCAAAAATTCAAAATCTTATCTAATTTAAAATTTCAGTAACTTAACTAAAGTATGACAAATGACTCAAAGTTCTAGGTGTCTATAATATTCAGCAAACCCAAGCCAAATGATCCCTAGCAAGCTGTTACACAGAATTTTGGAAAAGAACCTTCCAAGAATTATACACAGATGAGAATAATATGATATGATCAATTATTCCAATCCACGATCAAAAGACAAATACAAAAACAGGCGGAAAAGAAGCAAACTATTTAAAACAAAAGTGCATTATCCGTGAATATAGTCACATACTGTATGGACTGGAGAATTGATATACAATCCTTTCCATCTAGATAAAATGTTCGACGGTTAAAACATCTCGTCAATAAAAAATATCATGTAATATAGAAAATTTGATAAAATTTCAAATAGGTAAATCAACAATCACCATTTGCAAGCACCGCAATAATGAATCAAGTTAACAGTATAAATAACCTAAACAAGAAAACCCCAAAATGATCGAATAAATGCATAAAATCAGAGAAATGTTAACAATTAGAAATTTCTAAGAAGACCCCCAAATCAATTCATTAAAAAAACCATTATCGAAAACCATATTAATTTTGAAGAAAACCCAAAATCATAGAATCACTAATTAGCAGATGGATTTCGAAAATCCTTGAAGATCGATTCAAAACAAAAACTCACAGTCTTGAATCTTCTTTCTTTGAATACAATTACCACGCAACCAATATTCTTTTATGAAAAGAACTCAGAGTCTCTCATCGAGTCCCTTTTAAAACCTAACCAAAAAATGATCAAATTTCGAAGAATAATAGAATAACTAAATGGTGGATGGATCACATAAAATAAATCGCAATCGGAAATCAAACTAATTTTGAAGAAAACCCCAGATCGCAGAAACCCTAATTAGCGATAGAGTCGAGTTCCTTCAAAATCCTAACAAAAACCTGATCAAATTTCGAAGAATGATAGAATCGCTAAACGGAGGATGGATTACATTAAAATTCGCAATCGGAAATCAAACTGATTTCCAAGAAAACCCCAGATCGTAGAATCCCTAATTAGTAAAAAGAGAGTAAGAAACAAAACCTCTAGCATGTTGAGGAATAGCGATTCCCGATTGAATGGAAAAGTTGGCTCGTCTTTCAAATCTTCATTTCCTTAGCGTTTATTCTTCTTTCCTCAGTCTCTCACAAAATGTCTGTTTGGATAGATAATGAAGAGAAAAGGGAGACTGTTCTCATTTCATACCTGCCGAGCCGACTCTAAACGGTCGAAATTATTGTTGATTTATGAGCGCTGGATTGAATTTACATCTGACGGTGTACACCTCACAGCGTCCTCTACTCAATATTTTACCGCTAGGAAGGAGAAGGTGAGCAGTAAAAGCACATGAGAATTATAATAATCCATACATTTTAGATTTTTTATTTATTTTTAATTATTGCGTAAATTGTATTTTTTTATTGTATATTTAATAAAGGGCAAATTTTATAAATATGCTAAAAAGGTTTTAAAATTACAGAGTTTACGTTTTAATACAAAACTATCATTCCATACCAATATTAAACTCCCTCTTTACAATTAATACGTCCTATAAAAGGACTGAATCACTTCAAAAACAACACGCAATCAACAAAGCCTCGTAACTTCTTCCTCAAATTCTCGATTTTCTCTCAAACAATAGCAGATCTAGATTTCTTCAAGATCAAATCGCGATTTCATCAAATCTTCAACAATCAAGTGAGTTTCTGATCTCAAATAATTTGATTTCGAAGTACAAGCATATGTTTGAGTGGAAAACGAACTGAATTTTGATTTCTAAAACCTACATAATGGATCGAATTCCTATTGTTACCGATCATTGAATGAAAACTTGAAATTCATTGGTTACAAAGTAGCTGGTATCTTAATTTCGTAAACTTCTAATTTTTCTGAATTCAAAAAAGTCCTAGTTGAAAGCCTGAAAATAAATGAAGACATGGAAGATTTGAATATAGAATTTCAAGTTGCACATGGAGATTCTGCCATGGAAATCGACAGTAATATGTTCCTGCATTTTTTCCTCTCCAACAAATCACAAAGCACATTGATGAACAATTATCCACCGTGTATAGCAAAGTGTGATAAAGCATCTGCAGTTGTTGAAGATATACTCTAATTTGTTTCTAAAATTCTGGTATATTGCTAGTAAACTGCTGGTATTCTTCGTTTTAGCAAGTTTAATGTTCAACTGGTATTCTGCTGGTATATTATCGGTATTTTGCATTTTAACAAGTTTTAATGTTCAACTGGTATTCTATTGGTATACTGCTGGTATTCTGCATTTTAGCAAATTTCAAATAGTATTCTGCTGGTATTCAGCTAGTAACTGGTCCAATTTATGCAATTTAACACATTTTAAAGGTCCAAATGGTATTCTGCTGGTATACAGCTAGTATTTAGCTAGTAATTGATCCAATTTCTGCATTTTAGCAAGTTTTAAATGTTCAATTGGAATTCTGCTGGTATACAGCTAGTAACTGATCCAAATTCTGCATTTTAGCAAATTTTAAAATGTCCAACTGGTATTCTGCTGATATACTACTAGTGTTTACATGTTTTTAAAGAATTCATTTATACAAAATATGCTCTTTTTGAATTCAATTCAGACCTTACACATTAATAATAGTAAAAAACCATATTCTTACTAGCTCTGTACCATTATTTTCAAAATGGATCAAATTTATCCATTTTAGCAAGTATTATATGTCTAACTGGTATTCTGCTAATATTCAGCTAGTAACTGGTCCAGTTTCTGCATTTTAGCAAGTTTTGTTTGTCCAACTAGTATTTTACTAGTATACAGCTGGTATTCGGCTAGTAACTGATCCAATTTCTGCATTTTAGCAAGTTTTAAATGTTCAACTAGTATTGTGCTGGTATACAGCTAGTAACTGGTCCAATTTCTACATTTTAGCAAGTTTTAAATGTCCAACTAGTATTCTGCTGGTGTACATCTCGTATTCAGCTAGTAACCGATCCAATTTCTACATTTTAGCAAGTTTTAGATGTCCAACTGGTATTGTGCTGGTATACAGTTGGTATCCAACTAGTAACTGGTTCAATTTCTGCATTTTAGCAAGTTTTAAAATGTACAACTAGTATTCTGCTGGTATTTTGCTGATATACTGTTAGTATTTACATGTTTTTAAAGCATGTTATTTTAAACTGATATACTGCTGGTATATTGTTGTAGACTGCTGGTATTGAGTATAAACTCGTGTTATTTTAACAAGCTTTCAACACTGTTAATTTCTATATGAACTTGATGTGATTTTCCTACGATTTTAAATTGATATATACATTATTGGTAAATAAATCAAGCATGAATGAATATATTTTGTTGAAAAATTGTTCAAATACCAACTTCCTACCATTTTAAACCATTTTTCAAATTCTCATCTTTACATATGATCTCACTTGCTTGGTTAGGTTCCACAACAGAGGAAGAAGATGATATAATCGTGATGGATGAAGAGGAGAATGACATTCACCTTGAAAGAGAACTTTGTTCTTATAATCTAGCCATTGTACAACATTCACAAGATGAACATTCTGTCTTGCAATCTTTGTAGATTAAAAATTATACATATTCAAATAGAAACTTGTTGTCAATCACTTCAAAAATCATAATAAATTATGTTTTCTCATTGCCAATATTAAACTACTACCATGTTCTTACCAAAATGAACCTATAAAATACATTGCTTTCATTTTCACCAGATTTGTAGGTCTTTAACTATTCAAACCACATAAAATAGCTGCAAAAATTGCTTTCAATTGATTTTTAAATGACAAAAAATTTCTATATACAACAATTGTATTCTTGTAAAAGTTTAAACATACATCAAAATCCAATCGATTATAGGGGAGAGCAAAGAACCAATAAAACCGAACCGAATCGGAGAACCGAACCGGATCGGACCGGACCGAACCGAACCGAACTAATTTGGTTCGGTTCTTGGTCCATGTATGTGAATAATTTGGTTTTCGGTTCGGTTCTCGGTTTTTGGGAAAAAAATAAAAAAAACCGAAAACCGAAATATAAAATTTAATTAATTTTAAATTAATTTAATAATTATTTTCACATTCAATTTTCATTTAATACTTGAAAATTAAGGTTTCTTTTTCAAATCAACAATAAATTACATGTTTTAAAAATATTTATATTGATTTTTAGTTATTTTATGTTAAAAAAATTAATATATGGAAAAAAAATTAATTTAAAATAAAAAAAATATAATTTTGGTTTAAAACCGAACCGAACCGAATTATTTCGGTTCGGACCGAACCGAACCGAAACAATTCGGTTCGGTTTTCGGTTCTAAAATTCCCCCCGTTTGGTTTTTGGTTCGGTTTGGTTTTTGAACTAAACCGAGTTTTGCTCATCCCTAATCGATTACATGCAAAAAGTGTTCATTTCGGAAAAGGAGCCCCAACTATCAAACATTTCAATATTGGAGGTGCATTTAACATCAGTATGCCAAATCAAGGTAGGGGGGGAACACCAACTCGTAAAGCTGCAAACATTTTAAATTAAAAAAAGTCAGATATACACATGGATCAAAGAAAAAACTATTCAAAAACATAAAAACTATAAAAATACCAGATCCTTACAAGATATTTACAAGAAATTTACAAAAACAAGTTAAAAACTAGAGAGATACCAGCTAGATACCAGATAAATACCAAATACTCACTTGTAACATATATAATACCAAATTGTTACCAGAAAAAACTATCCAAAAATATAAAAACTAGAAAAATACCAAATCACTACTAGATATTTACAAGAAATTTACAAAAACAAGTTAAAAACTAGAGAGATACCAGCTAGATACCAGATACTCACTTGTAACATATATAATACCAAAATTATTAGCAAAAAAACTATTCAAAAACTAGAAAATACCATATAACTACAAGATATTTACAAGAAATTTACAAAAACAAGTTAAAACTAGAGAGATGCCAGCTAGATACCACATAAATACCAGATACTCACTTGTAACATATATAAGAACAAAATTATAACAAAAATTGTAAAAAACAAGAACAATACCAGGTAGATACCAGATATGTACAAAAAATTTACAAAAACAAACACAAATACTAGATAGATACCAGATTGTAAAATCAAGCACAATACCATGTAGATACCAGATATATACACGAATTATAAAATAAACTTACAAACAAACACAAATACCAAATAGATACCAGATTTATACAAATGACTAAATTGATCAAATTTCAAAAGCAGATTACAAACAAAAAACATTTTGAAAATGAAAAAGTACCTCAAGTGCCTCCTCCATTTCTTTTGATGTACCAGTTTTCGAAGAAGTTGAAGCAGACTTCACTGCCTTCTTTGGAACAACATGGTTTTTCTTCTGGCATGAAACTTTCTTAGTACCATAACTATAATGAAAAGGAACGAAATATGGTGAAAAACGAAAAAAAGGAGAAGACAAACCGTATAACAGAGGAGAATCAACAGAAGATCGAAAACGAAATTACATACCGTACGAAGAAAGAAAATGACGAACACGAGCTGAGATTAGGTTAGAATTTGAAAACGCAGCAAAAGGAAGAGAAATCGTACGAAGCAAATAGCAAGGAGAAAGCAAGGAAAGGAGTTGATAATGGAGATAGTGAGAATAATTATGGAAGATGCGAAGAGGTTAATTAGGAAGCACGTACAAAGAAAATAAAGGAAAATGGAGCGTACAAAAAGAATTTTGGATTAATTTTGGAAAAAAAAAAAAGTAATGGATCAAAACTTGGGCAGAAAATTTGTTAGTAAAACAGGCCATTTTTTGCAATTTCTCCAAAAAAATTTGTCTTACATTTTCACATTCTCTTATTCTTTTCTTCCCTAGTCATTCGTATCGAAATAACTACACATTATAAAGTTTGTTGTTTCTTAAATTAGTAAATAAATCTTATGGTTTCAATTTACAGTTAATGTATACCACAAAATGAATTAATAAGCAGAATCCATTTTTTATATAAACAAGGCAAGGTTAGCGCATATTCCTACACTACACCTACGTACTCATTCCAGTACTTTGAGATGGCTTCCTTTCATCAATTTCTTATTTTGTTTCTCACATTCTCTGGTAAATATTTTTGTTTCTTTTCATTGTTGTTAGTATATATTGTTTTTTTGTTGCAAATTTCTTAGTCTAGTGTTTAAAACTTAATTTGTAACATCTAGAAATCTTAGGTTCGAGTCACGTACATGAGGATTTTATTTGTATTAAATGTAAGCGTAGATTGAAAAAAATATATATATTATCGAGTATTCACTAAGAACATAGTATGAGTAAAGATGTGATTAAATTAGTGATACTTTGTTAATAAAACTGGCAGGTGCATGGTTGCAAGTAGAGGTGGAAGGAAAAAAATGTGAGGACAAGTTATGGGAAAGAAACTTATGTGAACTGGTCGATTGCGTTATATAGTGTCACCAGAAATACGATCGACGAATTCATCCCGGTGAATATGCTCGCTGCACAGTCAATCCAACTTCTCAATCCTGCACTTGTTTTTATCTTTGCTAGATTCCTTCTTTTTATTACTATCATGTACTTTCATTGATTCAAATCAATAAATCAGGTGGTTTACCTATAAATTAACTTAATATATTTTCTGTCTTCATGTTGATACATGTTTGTGACGCAAAATTACGATGGGTGTCGAATCCATAAAAAAATTTAGTAAGAAATCTGTACAAAAATTTGAGAGGCAAATTAAAAATATGTGTAGCTTCTTCTTCCTAAACCATTGTTTTCACAGTGGGTTCTGTATCTAAATTACATTGAAATATACAAAGTCTTACAATCATGCTTATTGTTATTACTATCTTGTGAACAAACAATTGCCATTGAATTGACTTTCCAATATTCACCATTCCTTCTCTTCTCCTCTCCATAACCCCATTTCTCCTCCTCTCGTCTTTGTTCGCCATCCAGGCTCAAAACCGAGACTTTTCGCCAGTTACACCAGATTCTCACCATTATGTAAACCATCACTAAACAAATCACAGTGGAAGTAAACACAATAGCCACTACTATAGCCACAACACCCGCACTCGAAAGCCTTTGATCCCTTGCTAGGGAACACGATACTAATGGCGGGCCGCACAGTTTGTCGTTACCACTGAAAGAAGAAAGTGGGAATCCCGAAAAAGTTGAAGGAAGTTGGCCTTCGAGATCGTTATTTGACAGGTCTAGCAAGTGGAGGCTTTTCAGCTTAGTCAGCGAAAACGGTATCTCCCCATGGAGTTTATTGATAGAAAGATTCAAACTTTCGAGTTTCATGAGATTCCCTAGCGAAAAGGGAATCTCCCCAGTTAAGGAATTGTCGCTCAGATCGAGTGTTACTTGTAGCTCTGTTAGTCTTCCCAGCTCGGGCGGTATTAAACCTGTCAAGGAGTTTTCAGACAGCCTCAGTTCAAACAGCTTCTTACACTCCTCAATTGTTGGAGGGATGGAACCCGAAAGATTGTTCCTTTGGAGATTCAGGACATTGAGAGATGTGAGATTCCCGATTGCCAGCGGAATCTTGCCTGAGATTCTGTTGCTGTGGAGAGAAAGCTTGAGTAATTTTTTGCAGCTCCCAATCTGAGCAGGAATTTCTCCATGGAAGTTATTGAACGAAAAGTCGAGTTCTCCCAGTTCTTTTAATCTCCCTAACCAAGAAGGCATGGTTCCCGTAAGTCGGTTATTGCTGACTAGGAAATGCTCGAGTTTTCCACACTTCGAAAGTTGCGTTGCTAAAGGTCCAGTCAGATTGTTGAATGACAAATCAAGGAATTTGAGCTCAGTGAGCTTGCCAAATTCGTCAGGAATGCTGCCCGTGAGATAATTATTCGCAAGCCTGAGGCGTGTTAAATTCCGCGACAAGGTTAGTCTAGCAGGGACAGAACCAGAAAAACTATTGTTGGTCAAGTCCAGTACAGTAAGAGAAAGTGAGCCCAAAAGCGGAAAAATTCCTCCACTGAACCTGTTATGCGAAAAATTGATTATTCGGAGATTCTTAAGGTGGAAAAGAGATGAAGGAAAAGGTCCTTTAAAGGAATTGTTGTAAAGTGTAATTTCAAAGAGTTGCGAAAGGAATCCGAAAGTTGGTGGCAATGTTCCTGAGAGCTTGTTATCTGCCAAGGCAATGATCTCAAGATTCCTGCAGTATCCCAAACTTGGCGGAATATTCCCTGACAGTTCATTCTGCCTGAGTTGAAGAACAACCAGATTCTTTAGCTGTCCAATTCCAGGAGTAATCGAACCATTCAAGTGATTCCCGAAGAAATCGATTTCGGTTAAGCTTGTACAGTTTGTTAACTCTCTCGGTATCTCTCCCGATAGCTGGTTTTCATATAGGTAGAAACTTTTTAACCTCTGCAACTTGCCGATTTCCGGGGGAATTTTCCCGGTGAATATATTGTCGAAAACGTACATATTTTCCAAATTGCTCATGTTCCCAATCTCAGGAGGTAGCTTTCCGTTGAAAAAGTTATTGTTCAGCTTGAGATCTGTGAGTTTCTCTAGTTTGTCAATTTCGGACGGAATTTCCCCTTCGAAGTTGTTATCCGAAAGGTCTAGTTGTTGCAGTTGAGAACAGTTTAATAGCTGTAAAGGGAACTTGCCTGAAAAGTTGTTTTGGTTCAGGAAAAGTTGCAAAAGACTCGAACTTTGGAGGCAGAAACCGCTCGAAATGCTGCCATTGAACTCGTTTTGTGAAAGCACCAAAGTTTGAAGCTTTATCAACTGGGAAGTTAAAAAACTCATCGGTCCTGAGAGATTGTTTACCGATAAGTCTATTTTTTCAAGTTGAGTCAACTGATTGAATTCTAAAGGAACCTGACCAGTTAATCGGTTTCCTAGCAGATTTAAGTGCCTCAAATTGGCAAGATGACTTAACTCGACAGGGATTAATCCTGAAAGGCTGTTGTTTGCGAAATTCAATATCTGTAATGACTTGAGCTTCCCCATTGAAGCAGGGATTTCTCCTTGGAGTTTGTTGTTCGATGCTGCGAAATTTTCGAGCTTTTCACAGCCATGGATTTCTTCAGGGATAAGACCGGTAAAACTGCTCTCTTCCAAGTCAAGAGACACCAAATGCTTCAAAAAACCGATTTCGACAGGAATGCTTCCATTGAATTGGCAAAAAGCAAGGCCAAGAACGTTAAGATCGGTCAAGTTGCCAATTCTTGGCGAAATTTCTCCTGATAAAAAGTTGTCTCCTATTCTCAGAACTTGCAGTTTCTTCAAAGTGAACAAATCTTCCGGAATCGAACCAGAGAGAGAATTTGAATACAGAAGCAGTATACTTACATTTTGAAGCAATCCAAGCTCAGAAGGAATCGCGCCACTGAAATAATTCAAAGACAAATCGAGCGTCTCGAGAAAAACAAGATGCCCCAATTCTCGAGAGATTGAGCCTGATAGGCCGGAATTGGATAGATTCAAGCCCGAAACATATGTTTGATCAGCTGAACAAGTAACTCCATACCAACTACACATTTGAGATCCTTCAGACCAGTTTTGAAGAACTTTAACAGGATCAACCAATTCCGATTTTATCCTCAGAAGCCAGTAAGAGTCCGTAGAATCATTCCTACCGAAACCAGCAGCAGCAAAACTCAATACTGCTAGAAACAGAAGGACCAAATGAGACATTTTTACGCTACCCATTTCAAGTAGCATCAAAAAGATGAGAACTTCATGTTGACAAAAGGTGAATGAAAGCTAGAGAAGTTGCAAAAGATGAAAGGAAGGAACAAGAAAGAGTGGGAAGAGGGAATTTGAATGATAGATACTGAACAGGCCAGGTTTTAAACTGTTAATGATGATGAAAGCTTTGATCTTTATATAGTGAAGTTGAATCCCAATCATCATCTATACATAGAAAGTAAACAATAATGCATTTCCTAGTAATTAATGTTTTGACTCATACCCTATCTTTCTGTTGAAATGATTCTGTATATATGTGATTATTTTACTTATTTTAATCACAGAATCAATGAAAAAGTACGTTCATCCAACGGCTGCTAGTCAACACATCCAATAAAAAAATGAGCATTAGTGAGTTAGTACAGAAAGTCAATCATGATAAAGGAGTACCATGAATAGCAGCATGTGCAATGGGGCTTTAAAAAAATTTAGCTCGGTACAATCCCCGAGCGATCCAAAGTTCACAAAATAAGCATAACCCGTCATGTATTTTTAACAATTTTGTTAAGTCGTGCACTATTTTTCGTTGATTTTGGGTCTATGCCGAGGATGAAATGGGTAACGGTGGTAAAGGTAAAAGAGTAAAAATATCGTGACACGGGGGCAAAAAGGTCTTTCAGCATGTGAAATGGAGAAGTGTGTGTAGATAAGGTAAAGTGATAGATAAGGTATGGAGAACATTTTAAAAAATGATGCAAGAATCCATTAACATTCTTCCAAAATATCAAGCAGAAAATGACTTTCTACAAGATACTATGAATCGAGCTTCAAAATTTGTCAAATAATAAGGTATAGAGCCATTATCTTACCAATACACGATTAGGATAATTTTATTGACATTTATTTCAACCGGTAATTAGGTTAATAAGAGATGGAAAATTAAGACTACATGGTCAAAGTTAAAAACTAATCAAAAAGCAATTATGAAATAACTTGATTAGGGTAAGCAACAATTGATTTTTTTAATCAATATACATTAAGTTCATACTAGAAAAGTTTCGGTTTCAAATCTCAAGCCTGAGAGAAGCTTATATTAAATATTAGTTGGTGACACCAGAAAATAAGGGGTTTATCTGATTAATAAAAATTACATTTTCATTCTAAAAATTAATGATGAATTTTTCTAAAATGCATACGTAGACTTCTTTTCTTTTTTCGTCGATATCACTTTGTCTATATTTGAGTGGGTGAATGAATCATTACAAGAAATGTGTAAAACTTCTGGCACTAAATTATGGAGTGGAAATCTAAATAACCTCTAATTCTTCTTCCTCTACCTAAAACCAATTAGTTGGGAATTGAATAAAAGAAGAAAACAGAGGGCTCAAACTGCTACAAAGAAAACCAAGTAATCAATAATATAAAAACCCAGAATAAAGCCAAAACCCATGTGAATTAGGTGTTAAACTAGTCCATAAGCTCAATTATGGATCAATAAACAAGAGCATGTAGAATTAGTCCAACAGATATTAAAATCTTCAAAGAAAAGAACACAAACAAATGAAGACAAGGGAGTTTACCTCACATTTTGATAATGAAATAACAAGTAGTTTTCAATGGTTTATTTTGGACAGGTGTGCTTAGCTTCTCAGGATCTGAGATGGAATGAGTTGTCCCATCAAAATTTTAGGGCATGGAAATGAATTTCACTTTATCCAATATGGACCATTTGGCTCATTTCTCTCTCTACACATGCTGCATTTTTTTATGATTGCGAGTCAAATAAAACATCCTAATCTCTTTTTGCAACATAGCACGCACGCTCAGGAAATGTTTGTACCACATTGAAGTTGCTTATATTGTTGGTTAATATGCAAGACAACACATGCCCTATTCAAGGGCACGTTTGGTTAACATGAAATTACTGATTGTTGTGGTTGCTATTAGATGTTTACTACTGAAAATAACTTTATAAAAGTTAAAGTGGTGGTAGCAAAACGCTATGTTCAATGTAAAAAAAGTAACAAACGGGTTTTGAAGAATTTCTCAAATACTCGCTTAATCTCATTAGAATGATTTTTTCAAGTCATGACTTGGGTAAAGATCAAAGTAAAAAAAAATTAAAGCTAGTTTGAACTGTGACAAGATTATTCTAGTACAAATTGTAATTCAATTTACGATGCAGATTGAATATGTAATCTCGTATCACAAATTCAATTTTCAACAAATATACCAAATTGATCCGAAGTATTGATTGATTATCTTAAGGAAAATACTTGAAACTCACGGGAAAAACTACAAATACATTATTTATAGAGAAAGTCCAATTGAACGTCAAGATTGTCATGAATTGCTTGTTTATATAAAATGGAGAAATTTTTCCAAGCTCATACCTAATCATAGACTTTCAAGATGATCTCTTAATAACAAAGAACAAAGAACTAATTGTAGGGATAACAATGTCCGAAAGTAAACTACAAGAAAACAAGGGAATACATCCAAAGGAGGGGAAATGAAAGAATGAGAAGATAATATAGCATCAATACAATAATATTTTATGCCAAAACAAATCCCCAAATCTCAACTCATTCTTTTACAAATGTTGAAATGAGTTGTTAACCAACTCCCCACGAAAAGACTAAAAAGCCCCTACCACAAAATATCCAATTTGGACGTAGGCGTAAAAAAAAAGCCCAACCATTGTTGGACGTTCCACTTGGAGTATTAGCAGGTAAAGTGAACAAAATACGGAGAAATTCTAAAAAGGATAGGGTCCCGAGATCTTTTATCCCACATGAATAAGATGTGTCTCATAACTTATTAATATCACAGTAAGTAATAGTATAAATTAATTTAATAATACACATATTATTCATGCGAGATAAAAATCTTTAAAACCAGATCCCTGTTATAATTACCTCGAAATATGGTATCAAAGGAGATGCAATTATAGTATCCATGTTACGTATAAATATGTGACATTTATGAACACATTTTTGTTATTGAGATTTCATGTCTATTTATAAACTTATAAAACATAATATCACATAAATAAAATATAAAACTAAAACATAATATTTCAAATTTTAAATTTAAACTGTATGAACTAATATCAAATATATCCTAACAATTCCTAATATCTCTATAGCTTTGAAGAAATCAATTTTCAACAACATGCATCGCGAACGATCCATCACAAAAAATATTCATTTTTAACGAAGGAACATTTTTATCATTTACGGGGCGCTATCCAGTAAAAATGGAGGTGGTGGATAGCAATTCAGAATAACAATTTATTGAATAAAAAACAATTATATTTCGTAAGACACTGTTACCAAAGAGATAACATTTTTTGTTTATGGTGGATACTTGTGTTCATCCACTAATGAAGACAAGTGCCACATGATACCTCCTTTCAGGAGATATTTTGTCAGTACTTTTAAGGCATAATATCAATTCCCAAAGGCCAAAATGAGACACACGAGTATTTCAACATAGCACAAACACTAATCCAGCCCATACTAATGCAACAATTCCAGAAAAAGAAAATGAAAATTAGCGTATAAGCAATAGTGATTTTACTGCATATTGACAAAAAAAAAAAAAAACCAATTGCTGCCCAGCATTCTAAACTTTAATTTGAAAATCGAAATAAGTGCTTATCCAATATTTACCAAATTTGTTCATGCAATCGAACCGGAAGTAAAAATTTAAAATTCCACTAAACAAGTATATTGTTGAATAGTCCAGTAATAATGTAGAGATTACCTGGAATAAAAGCAAGCAAGATTGTGTACTCTGTGATGTCCGTAAAACAGTGATAATCATATTCAGGCATCACTCAGAAGTCGCGGCAGCTTGGGGATAAAACTTCATAAGGAAGCTCGAGAGGGACCAAATGCAAATTAAGCCGAGAAATTGAAGGACATTCAAAAGCGTAGTCAAAGAAGTGCTGATCTCCAAGTTGTGAGAGGTCATTTCGGCTCCCCTCACTGTAAATGACAGCGCTGTCACCAGTTGCGCCGCTCTGTTCAGCTGGTGCAATCTATAAACCTGAAAAAAATGCCATCTAACTTATGAACTATTCTAAGCAAACAAAGCCGGTAGATGAGTGGCAATATCCTCGGCTTCTTACCTGGAAAATGATCGGAATGACGAGCCACGAAGGAGAGTTTTGTACTTTTGCATACTGCTCAAATGCAAACTGAACAATGATACCAACTAGGTATGGAGCTAGGGTTGCAGAAGCGGCGGGCCCGGTCCATGGCCATACGAAGCCCATAGTCACCAAAGGAATGATGAGGCTCAGTACTAATGAGGCGACAGACGATAATCGCTGTCCCAGCTGGGGGGCAGCCTTTGAAACAGACTGTAATTTCATGGGCCTCCATAGATGGTCTATTAGCAGAAGAAAAACCGCGATCCCACAGTAGAAAATAGCCTCCGTGAAGAATAATATGAGGAAATCTACAAAAATAACACATATTTTTTTAACTGGCTAAGGAAATACACTAACTGAAAAAAGACTAGCCAATTTCCCTTTGCTACAAAGACTTTGAGTTATTTTTATGTTTAAAACAAACATTGAGGGCCAGTTTGGGATTTGCTTTCCCAAGCCGCTGTCATGAAAAGCTCTGTTTTCAAGCTATCTCTATCAGCGTAAATCAATAGCAAGCAGACTCTAGTGAATTAGTTTTAAGAGTCAAAATATTTAGCTCTGTGGAAAGTTTGTGAGTTGAGATTTTTGGGACAGCAGCTGGGAAAGCAATCCTGAAAACCATTTTTGTTCACTTTTTTAAGTTTTTCGATCATAAATTTCACCACCCATGGAGAGAACCAGAGCAGGAACATTACCTGTAAGCAAAGAGTCCTCGAATACTGTGGAGAAAATTCTCCTCAGGTAAAGTGAGGGGAAAATGAAAGATGCTACAAGGACAGCAGGACCCAATAACCACAATAGGCTGCTCTTAGATTCGCTGACCTCATCTTCTATCTTGCACGGGCGATTATAAAATGAAATCAAACCAGGTTTTCCATCAGTTCCCTGTGAATGACTAAAGGAACTGCTTGTTGAAGAGGGTATTTCAGATGTAGAACTATATTCCTCTTCTTGCTCTAATGCATCTGATTCAACCTCGGGGAATTGTGCATCATCTTCAGATGTCGTGAAAAGCACATTTTGTTTAGCGGGATTTCTGTTTAGTCTCAATACGAAACCTATCAAGTGGCCCGGGTTGACTACCCATTAGAGACATCTTTAGAGCAAAAGTAATTTTAGAACAATTACAAAATCAAAATGCAAATGCAAATGACTAGAAACCGTGCAAAACATAGAAAACCATCATAGTGTTTTCAACAGAATCATGATAAAGAAGAAGTTTCAATATAATTAACACTTGTAGCTTCGGCAAAAGGACTTTCGCATCAAAAGTTTAGTTCCGTGATCTTGAAGTATTGTAGCATGGATATGGAGCAAATGGCTCACCTTTAGCTTTTCCGAGAGTTTGAGAATCATAATGCAGTTGAAGAAATGGTTTTCCTGAATAGCTCAGCTGGAGAACAAAAAGAAAATGGTAACTGTTGGAAAATTTGTGAACATCATTGGCTAAATCAAGGAGAAATTAGCAGACAACAAGAAGCATCATTTAAGCAAGTTTACCTTTTTTTTATTTTTTCTTCGTTCAATTAACTACCGTATCACAAACAAATCACATCACTTAATAACACTAATAAAATTAAAAAAAAAATTATGAAACGTTTTGACTTAACATTCTGGGATACCATAACATGTACTAAAAATATTGAAAGTCCACTCCAATTGATATGGTTGTAAGCATGTACTAAATATAGAGAATCAACAAACCCCAAGACATAATAAAAAATTCTGGCGTATCTTGCCTTCCGAGTTTATATCCGACACTGGTCTTTTAGAATTACATAGACTAAAATTTAGCTTGAGATTTGGGGCTTAGTAGCTTGAAACCACTAATATGATTATATGACAACATACAATGACGAAAGAATGATGTATCTTCAAATTAACAAAATTGTGCAATAATAAATATTCAAGCCTTTTAAAGTAAAACCTAGAATACTTGAGCATATTGTCATGGAGCCATTTGACTCAAAAACTTAAGCTGATAGGTAAGGCCTAATTGTAGCTCATGTATTAGTATTTGGCTAAGTATCAAACTGTGCAGTACTTAATTGAAGAAATCCTCATTATTATCATTGTTTCATTCCTATAAGAAACCCCAAAAAAAATTATCAAAGTCATATGCCTGCACAAGTGCAAAACCAATGAAATCTCTAATACAGCTCTTTTTCAAAAAAATAGGAGCAAAATTCCAGCCAACATTCCAACTCTGGTAATACAAGATAATGTCCATTAAGTGAACTTACACCACTTTTCCCAAATTCTACTTCAACTTCTCTTCATGCTACCAGAAAGAATAATTAGGGACCTGAACATTAACTTAAGCTCCTCAAAGGAAATACTTTTAACATAGTGAAAATTCCTAGAGTATTGGCATTGTTTAGGGGTGCTATTGTTTTCCGTGAACCATCACATGTTGTGACTTATTGCCTATCAAAACCATGTGCACATTCTCTAAACAAGCATACAAATCCTCTTCCCTAGAAATTTTTAATATCTTCCTCATCTCCAATTAATGTTACTTCCGAAATCAATATAATTTTCCTTCCTTTTCTTCTAATGCAAACATAATCTTAAAGCTAGAAAAGTAGTAGAGTAGTACCACATTGTTGGCTTTTGAAAGATAAAGTTAACAGAAATATATCAACTCTCCAAAAGATTCAGCAAGATAATTCAACTAAGAAATAGCTCAGCACTTATATTCAAATTTCAAGGAAATGCAAGTTATAGAACCAACCAATGCATGGTCTTAGGAGGTTAAAGTCTAAAAATCACACCAAAAAATGAAAAAACCAAATAAAACAAAACAAAACAAACAAATTCAGAAGCTACAAAGTTAAGGATTTCAATCCAAAACAACATTGAACTTGAACTTGAACACAGGATAACAGATATCAGTAATGGTGAAAAATGGAAGAATATAACGATATAGGGCAAAATGAAAACCTGGAAGGCCCTTGTTGGTTTATATGGGGAAGAAAGAGCAGTAGCCACACAGGAAAAGGAAGGCACTTTTGCCATACCTACCTTAAATTTGAGCATACAGTCTATAAAAGCATAGGCATAGCAGCCGGTGCATGTAACAGAATTTTAACGAAGGCCCACTTCAATTTGAAGGAGCATTAACATACCCAATTGAGGAATTGGGCGTACGAATAGAGAAAGGTGGGAAATTTGAGGTATTCCAGGAATAACTTAACGGGTTGTTGTTCGCCGAGGAGAAGGAAAAGGGAAAAGCGGGTGGCTTTGTTTGCTTGCTTGGGCCTCTCACTAATGCCTTTCTATGCCTTTTGATATTTTGATTGACGTTTTTAATTTAAAATAATTTTTACGAAAACGGAAGAATAGTTATTTCGTAAAATAGTTTTTTCGATTACGGGTTCAGCATAAATATTGTACAATTTTCAACTTTTTTTCATTTTCTATTCCACGGAATAACATTGTACTGACCAAACGATCACAAAGTGTTTAACTTTAAGGTTCTGTTCTCTTCACCTTCAATTTGGTTCGGTTCAGTTCAGTTAAGTTCAGTTAAGTTCAGTTTAGTTCAGTTCAGTTAAGTTAAGTTCAGTTAAGTTAAGTTAAGTTAGATCAGTTCAGTTAAGGTCTATCAAGTTCAGTTCAGGTCCATAAATTTTAATTTTAATAATGATTATTCTAATTAATCTTTAATAAAAATTAATTTATAATAATAAAAAGAAGAACAATGATAAAAATATTAATATAGAAAAATAATTATTATTTAATGTAATTAATATTGATTATAAATATAGTAAAAATAATTTTTAAATATTGATAATTACTAGTGTTATTGATATAATAATAATATTAATGTAATTATAACATAATAATATTTTTATTTATAATCATAGTATTAATTAATTCGAAATAGTATTAATTAATTAGAAAATGTGATATGGGATAATAAAATAAAAATATTTATTAATTAAAATAATTATTACGATTTTGTAATCCAATAATAAGTGATAATTTGAATCCAAACTACAATTTATTATAATAATTATTATTAGTTCACGTGTAATTATAACAATAATTATTATTTGAATAATAAAATTTTAATTAAATGAATTTAAATATTATAACAATTTTTATTATTGATGGTATTAAAATTGTTTTATTAATTATTTTAT
>CATIWQ010057853.1:0-18865 GCA_949673415.1 Euphorbia schlechtendalii | reverse complement strand
GTTCTGTTTTAATATAAAATTTAACCGATATAACCAAACCAACCGATTAATTCAATGTATCTAAAAAAATAATTACATATATAAAAATTTAATCTACAAAGTTAATTCATAACAATATCATCAAGTTCTTAATACACTATTATTTCTTTTTATTGCTTTTGTACAAGATATACATTTTAATTTATGTATGTAATGAAAGTGTTAGTGAATATTATATATAAAATAAATAAAAATTTAACAAGAAAATGAAAGAACAAACAAAAAAAATTGATCGGTTAAATGAACCGAACCAACCGAATCGAATAATTTAGTTGATTTCAATTACTTATCTACTTCGATTTCGATTTCTATTTTTTCATCTATTCGGTTTTCAATGTGTTCGGTTCGGTTATTGAACCGAACCAACCGATGAACACCCCTAGTTATCATACCTTTATAATAGTTATTATACCAGGTATAACAACCATTATACCTGGTATAATAGTCATTATATTATATACAATGACTATTATATTATTCCATATCTTAATATTTTCAATGTCTTCAATGATTTAAATATTTCTTTAATATTTTTCATTGTGTTGACTATTATACCAAGTATAATAGTAATTATACCTGGTAATGACTATTATACAATTTAAATGTGAAATTTGAAATTTGATCTTAATAATTTTTTATGTCCAATTATTTTTTATAATACTAGTTTGCATTATGCCAGGTATAATGATATGATTTGAAGACTAGATTCTAATGTAAAATATGAAATTTGATATTGATACATTCTTTATCTCCAATTATTTGAATATTCTTTAATATCATTCGTTATAATGACTATTATAGTGACCATATACTATTGAAGTGCGAAATCTGAAACCTATTCTTGATACTTTCTTTATTTCCAATTATGTGAATATTTTTTGTATTACTCGTTATACAAGTTATAATGGTCATTATACCAGGTACAATGACATAATGTGAAACTGGATTCTAATAGAAGTCGGAAAAGATCTAAAAATTATCAACAATTACACCAGGATCTTCATACTTGAGAAACTTGAAATTGTATGTCCACATTCCATTATAATGCACCAAAACAGTAAACATCTTACATAGAAAAGTTGAGTACAAATACCGAAAACAAAAATCGTACAAACCTAAACTCATCGGAGGAAAACTAAACTCTTTGAAAAAGAAATAAAAAACTAAAAGTACCGCAATCCAAAAGAAAAATACTGAAATTGAACAAATCTGAAATTCCAAATCACGATCTAAAAAATAAGAAAAAAATAGAGCAAACAAATCACAACAAAAAAAGATAGAAAAACAGAATTCACACGAAATAGTAACATAAAATGCAAACCAAATTGGATGAAATTCGAGATCCAAAACGAGTTGATCAAAATTAGAATATGATAATGATATTAAAACCACATGGAAACATAGCAAAAAAAATCAAGATCTATGAAAAACAAAATAACAACAAATCGCAATCAAAATCATGATATGTGAAAACAAAACAACAACAGATCGCGATCAAAAAAGAAAATCAAAATACAGAGAAACACAGATTGGAAAAAATCAATACAAATCGAAGAAGTAAGCAAATTGGAATAAAATCGAAAGAGTAAGCAAATCGGAACAAATCGAAAACAAAAATCAACAAATCAACAAATTATAACTCAGGTACAAAAACATAAGAAGAAGAAAAAAGATGAAAACAAAACTAGTAACAAAATTGAAGGAGTAAACAAATCAGAACAAAATGGATGAGAAGAAGAGGGGAAGGAAGAGAAAGAGATGGGAGGAAGAAAATATTTAGAGATCTATAGATGGAAAGAGATAAGGGATCGGTAATGAGAGAGAAATGTGAAAATAAAAAATAAGATAAAACTAAAAATACAATTGTTTTAAAAAATAGAGAAATAAAAAAATATTATCTTATCTTAAAAACAAATTTATTTTATCTGAATAGGAAATTCACTTTTATTTCCCTTCTTTTAATAGTATGGTCATGCTAGAGTTATTTCATCAAATAGGAAAATTTAAAATATGTGGAGTTTTATTGTAATTAATTCAAAAATGGCAATGCTGTTTACCTTTCCTAATTTCAGTTACCATTCTGAACTTACTTAAATGTTTTTTTCTAATAAAAAATTCTAATTTTATCCCGAACCAATTACTTAGAGGTAAAAAAAATGCCAACCACTTTGTTTGGCCAAATAAAGTTTTTTTCTTTTTATAAATTTAATATAGAATATATATGATACATTAATTTTAGAAAGAAAAAATAATTATTACGGTAACAGGCCTATAATCATAAAAACATATCATTTATCAAATAGCCAAAAATTAGATAAGACTGGCACCTAATACATATAAATTGATTTAATGAAGCATCACATAGGTAATTTCATAATGACCTAAAAAGGGATAAAATCCAATCAGACAATACATTCTTTTGCATCTTCTCCACGAATGACAAGAAGATTTGTTGTTATTGGCTTCATGATAGGACTAATCCCTAAACCGATATTAATTTCTAAATCCTAAATATACAGATTATCAATGTTATCGAATCCGGATTGGGTATCGAACCGGTGAAGTAAGTGGTGAACGGTTTTACTGGATCAATCCGCGGGTTCAATTGGTTATTCACTTTTTATATGTAAACATTTAAACAAATGTATATAAAATTATGCATTCATTAATCATAAAGTATATATGATAAAATTATAAATAACTCGCTGAAATTATAACACATTTAAAATGTAAATATAAAAAGAAACTAATGATATATTTCTATCACTTAGTATTTTTAAATAATATATTAACTATATAATTCAACAAATATTTCAATACAAATAAAACACATATAATATGATTAATGATTAGGAAACCAATTAAAAATTTTAAATACTTATAATATCTATTCTATTAAAACAAGTAAACTAATTGATTTTCAACCTTTAAAAGTTTAAAAACATTAATCATAAAATTAAATAATTTTCATGATAATAAAAAATCGGGATTTGACCAGTTCATTGATTCACCGATATTTTCAGTTCGAATCGGTGTAGAATGGTTTTATATAAAACCATTATTTTTATTCAACCGGATCAGATTTATTGCCGGTTCTCGGTTGAACCGGTATGATTTCAATAACAGTGTAGATTATATATCTACTCAAACAATCCAACCCTTCTAATTCTTAATAATTTTCCAATTAGAGAAGGCCCTGTTATGCTAATCATCCAAAGGTTAGAAAAATTCATGGATAACAACCACCACTTAATTAAACAAGGGTTTATAAATGATTAATTGTTCCAATAATTATGGATCGCCATCAGTGAATTGTGCATTAGTAGTTTGGCATTTGTTAAATTGCAGTAATATTCTGTTCTTGATGAGCACATTCAGCTGACGTCAAAACAAATGTTAAACAAAAGTAAATAAAAATAAAGAAATAAATTAGTAAGAATTAAAAAAATGAAAGGTACGCGTAAAGGATAATGTTTGTTGTAGTGCGTTTGGAAGACATGAAATTAAGACGGCTGATTAAGACATTACACCAGTTTAGTTTTATTGAATGGTAAATATCAATGCGTGTAAAATCTTCTTAACAGAAGCCGCAATTTCCTCACTATTGCCTCCACTTACAAGATTGCGGTTTTTATATTTTACTATTTGTTTCGTGTTTAAAACCGGTTTAAATAATTTATAAGCAATTTAGCCAATTATTTGATGATTTGGATTTTCACACGTAAAATTTCATAAATTAAGAAAAAACCTCCAATAAAAATTACCTGTAATAATAGTTTGTGCTGAATCGAGTCAACTTAACATTGAAAAATGACTATAACACAAATCTCGCTTGTTTGTAAAGCAGTACGGAGAGAACCAACAAAGCCAACAGTCTCAAGGGACGAAGTTTATTAATTCGTAATATTAAAAATGTCATTATTGAATGTAATCATATCTTCCAGGTAATTATTACTGCCCTCTCTTTTTATTTGGATAACAAACAATACTACAAACCTTGAATAATTATTATTTTAAAGCTTAGCTACATTCAATTATTTTCTGTACAAGTTGGAATTCATTTTCAGTGTTTAATTCTGATGGCGATATTTTTACATGTTTTAAAACTCATAGAAGCGTGATCAAGTTTATTAGTTCGTCTAATTTGGAGTAAAATAATATATGAGAAAGTCAACTTAAAAGTAATGTATATACCAGGTTGATATTGTGTTTTTTTAATTAATTCAAAGGTTTAATTATGAACTGTAATTGTAGAGTTCAAATGGGGACTACTTTAGTTATTAGGATTTAATTAGATGGTGAAATGTGTTATGAGCCAAATAAAATCGATCTTTCTCTATAAATTTGTAAAAAGATATCATCATCAACAATAATCTATTGATATAATTGTAAAAAATTTGAAAACAAACATCCATACATCATTATCATCAACGTCATTTAATAAGTTAATAACATTTTCATTCGTATATATTTTCTTTTTATTTTATCTAGAGATAACTTAATAAGATTTTATAATTATATGCGTTTCGATAACAAGATGAAACGAAGTAAGACGAAATACAATAACTTTAAGGTGAAATGCAGTAGAGTTCTCAAAATTTAATAAATTTTTTTTATCAATGAAACTACTACCTTAGAAATTGATAAAAGTGCATCATTTTTACCATGTTCATAGATAATTAAAACTTTTGGAAAATCATAATGAAAGATCAGGTTAACAGATTTTATTGAATTTAACCATCTTTTAATTATGATACCTTATCCGTTTCATTCTACAAATAAAATAACACCTTAAAACTAAATTCAAAATAAATTAACAGGTTAACACAAAATATTTTTGGGGCCTAACTTATTTAGACAATTTGTCTATTTGGCATCTATATTTTAATTTAATCATTATTGTAATTATATTTATTAGTGGCCATGAAAATTATGTACTGAACTGTGCACGCAGTGTTAGTTAATTAAGTACAGTGAGCGATAAATGATTTTTGATTTTCAAAATAGATGAATGAGATTCGTTCGACATTTAGTAAATAGAAATGTAATTTTTAATCATTGAATCATTATCTTTTCTGCTTTTCTTTGATTTTTAATACTTGTCATTTTAAAATATAAATACATTTTTTAACAAGATTTTTCAAATTTATCATTGCCTTAATTAGGAAAGAGATTAAATGTAAATTAGTTTATAAATTGTTAATTAAGAAGTGAGATGATTTTATTATAAAGTAAAAAGAATAAATTATTCATTTTAACAGTGCATTCGATGTCTTATTGGATTTGATAAAAAATCTAAAACGATAAATATTAGGATCTGGAGGGAGCGGTTATCATACTAATTAAGTATACCTCGATTGGTACACCTTTCAAAATGAAATACATAATCTCTTCAAAAATTCATATTTTTCAAAATAAAAATAAAAGTAGTAGCATTGATTTATGTAAGTTAATTAAAAGACTAAAGAAATTGATCAAATGCTAAAACCGTATTAGATCTCACTAATGTCCTGAACACTTGGCTAAGAATTTATCTTTACTTAATGTGAATTCAATTGGGTAAATTGAAAACAAAAGAGTGTAGAAATACAAAATTGAGACATTTTTTTGAAAACCAGCTGATAGGAACCACACTACCACAGAGTCGTTTGAATGAGGTGACTGTGAATAGTTTGGCCCAAAAATAAGCCAAACCAATTCTGAAATTGCCCTAATTATGGAAGAGAGATAGACTTTAATTGGGATTAGGTGATAAATAAGCAAATGATTCGAGGAAGCATTAATAAATATCTGGGAATTAGGAGGGAGAAAAGCCTTTTAGTACAAGAATATCTTCCTTAACCTGAATGAGTTGTACAGCACCATTGCACTAAACCTTTTTCATTATCCTCAAATCAATGTATTTTCTAAACAACATGATTTATTGTTAATTAAAACCAATCATTTGTTTGCAAATGGTGTTCGTGTTCCATTGTGGTGAATTAATTCCATCATAAATTTCCATCTGGCATCAACCCGAGCAAAAAATAAAAACTTTATTTATAGGTCGATTATGCGGTGTGATTTTTATTTATCAACTTACTTTTCTTAATTATACTCCCTTTTAATTTTTATTGACCAGTTGCTTAAGGATATATCAAAAGGATTCTCCTCCCGACATAATTATTTTTTGAATTCATTTGACCATAAAAATTTTTCATTAAAGAGAAATATAATAAAAAAAATATGCAAATTCAAATTAGGAGTAATTAAAAGGATCATGCGTTCATGTTTTTTGAATATCAGGATCAGTCAAAAGTTCAATTGGAAACTACATTAATTATGTCGAGCAGACGAATATTATTTTTTAGTTTCCATCTGTTCAAAGATTCAATATTTCATCTTATAAATAAAGATTCAACATTTCAAATTTATATAATATATATTTAATGTAAAGTCTAGAATCTTTCACTCACAACACCCAGCCCATGCTATTGCTTATCAGAAATAAAAGAAAGGAATTAATTTCTTAGATAATAAATGGTATCGCATCCAATCATTTATACAATACATACTAATTAAATGTTATTAAGCTAAGTGGGTTAGGCAATTAGGTCTCAAATTAGTGGGAATATAATTATGAAATTATTTAGCAGAATCAAATCTAATTTTGTTCCATGCTTCACTTTTCTGCTAGCAAGATTAGATCTCTCTCTTTATTATTTAATCCGAGGCCACAAAATATCCCAGATATATAAAGCTACAGAATTTGTTGATTTCCCAATCAAAATTTGTTGGTTGAATACACACATATGTACACAAAAATTTAAATTTTGTTTATGAAAATATATGTTGAAAATAATCGCTTCATCCATAATCGAATGATCGATTATTTGGATAAAAAAGGTATATACGATGTAGTAGTTGGTCAATTTGAAAAATAAATTGAATTGAATACAAAGACACCATATATCATGTCATTTCTTATACTTATTATATCTATATACTTAATATAAGAGGAATTATCATTCAAATATATACCTGTTCACTTTTTTGAGCATGTTTACAAGCCTAATAATGTGGGTTTTTGGCGAGCCTATTTACATTCTAATTCACAAGCAATCAAACAAATGTTACATCCATCATGTTCATAAACTTTCAAACCGGGTATTTCATTATTCAAGATTGGCTTGAAAATGAATCGAAAATTTTGTTCTCGAGTAAATTCAGCAAGTCAAACTTAATTAAACATACTTTACCAAGCTGAACTTGAACGATTCTTTACCACACCGAACAAGAGTAGCTAACAAGTAGATTAGTATTTACATGTAAATTAATTAACCTTTTTTTTGCAACACTGCTTAATTTTGAAGACATTAAATCTGAATTCTGAAGTTGCAAAAGTCATTATTAATTTGCCATAACACCGATTATTTTTTAACAAATGATGTAATAGAGATAAAAATATATGGATGGCTGATATTCCTTGAAAAGACGAGTCTTGAAATTGTGTAGGTTTGTTTATATATTTTTATCGCCAGTTTGGCTAAAAAAATAAAAGTGGGGTCACGTTGAGATGTAGCAATTTTTGTCCAATGGATCTTTTTTTATTCTTATGAAACGACCTTGTCTAATCATCTTCACGTTTCTTTTTTATGGAGTGGGGCTTCTTTTTAAAGTTAATTTATTAACTTTTTACTTGATTAAGCGAAAAATGAAATCAAGAACGTACAATTATTTTTTACAACCGAACCATCATAATTTAAATTTTCCAAATCAAGGTAATTAAGGGCTTTGATTTCAAAAACCGTACATCTGTTTGTGGGCACCGGGTTGCTATTTATGGTGATAAGATCAAACGGGTAGGGATGTTATTCTTGCTTACTTGAAATCTGAAACAATACTCTTAGGGTTGAAAGTGGGGCGGGGAATCTCTGAACTCGATGGGGACGGAAATTACCCGATAAAAATTTTCGTAAGGCCTAGATGGAGATTTTTTAATTCTCAAATCCTTAATGGGGATAGCGATGAGGATAGAGATATCATTCCCCAACCCGATAAATCCCAGACCCCGACCCAATAAGTTTTAATGAAGAATCCCCGAATATTATTTTAAAAAAATCAAATTTATTTGCTATATTTTATAGTAATTATTTTGCAATGTAAGTTATTTTATGAATTTATTTCTTGTCACGTGTAATATGAATCATATATATGAATGTTTATTAAATATCTCAATTTTATAAATCTAAATACTTTTTTACATAATTAAAAATTCCATTTTATTTTATGTTTTACTTTAATTATCGAACAATGTATCTAATGTTTAATATTTAGTTTCTTAAGTTTTTTATAATGCTATGTATTAAACTTTTCATTTATTTGACATTGAATATTATTGAAACAAAAACTTAGATTAATCCTAATTTTTAAAATATTGATACCGAATAATTTTTTTTTATGAGAAATTTTTTACATTTATTTATTTTAGGGAGGAATTTGAGAAATCTTAGATAGAGGCAATGAATCCCCAATTGAAAACGGGGAAAATATACTCTCCGAAACTGTAATGAGAATAGAGATCATGGATATCTTTTCTCCAAAATTTTAATGAAGATGAGAATGAAAGTGCATTTCTCATTTTATTAATTCCAACTTTCTCATTTTATTAATCCCAACTTTCAATCCTAGGTACTCTGATCCACACAATAGGCCCCACCAAACTAAATCCAAACTTTGCTTAATATTATAATTCTAAGAAATAGTAATAATAATAATATACGTTAGTATGTGTTGTTGTCTGATTTGCCTCTCTCTTTTTCCAGGAAATTACTATAGGGACAAGTACTTGCATTCTCTTCATTGAATATTTTTTTTGTACTATTATAATAGTTTTTGTGACCCATGATATTTATAGGAGGAATGATTCTCAAACTATCACCTTAAGATTGTATGTAAATAGTATGTAAATAGCAATATGATAATAATTAAAACAATAAAATTACTTATTTATTCATGTGATTTTTGTTAAATTGAAAGTTGATGAGATACTTTATTCTTTTTATCACTTTCAATGTGTATTAAATAGGGGTAAAATGAATAAAAATATTTAAAAAGGTGCCCTGAAACCCGAAAACGAAGTTTATTTTGAATTTTTTTATAATCCAAAAAAAGCTAAGTTATAAAAAAATTGGGAGTATTTGGAAATGACACCATCAAATATACTTAATGCAAACTACTACAAAGATTTCTATATGTTTACATTGTAAGCCCTTTTTACACATAGAACGGCAGATCCAACGCATGGGAATAAAAATGGCATCCATCAGAAATTCACTAATCGACCCCTCAAATATTTTCCATGATAAAATATGAGTAACAGTAATTTATACATGGTCTTACCTGGAAGAGCTCCTCCACCTCTATATATTTACTGATATCCAACCAACTTCTCTCCACTCTTCACTCTCAAACAATACCTGCAGTTTTATATTGTTCCCTAATTTGATATTGATCCATTATACTATACAATGCCATCCAACTTAGACAACCTTTGGGTCCTTGGCTTAGCATCCAAATGCACAGCCTTGTCTCAAGACAATATAATTTGCTCTGCTTTCATCATTGCTTTGACTCTTTTAGCCATCACTCTTCTTCATTGGGCTCATCCGGGTGGTCCTGCTTGGGGAAAATACAACCTTAACAAAGGTTTTCGCGCTATCTCAAACCCCATTCCAGGCCCTAAGGGTTTGCCTTTAATTGGCTCTATGAACCTTATGGCTTCTTTAGCTCACCATAAAATTGCAGCTGCTGCCCAAATTTTCAAAGCCAAGAGACTTATGGCATTTAGCCTGGGGAGTACTCGATTCATCGTTACATGTCATCCTGATGTAGCCAAAGAAATACTTAACAGTTCGGTTTTTGCCGATCGCCCTGTGAAAGAGTCTGCTTATAGGCTAATGTTCGACAGAGCCATTGGGTTCGCTCCTTATGGAGTTTACTGGCGAACTCTCAGAAGAATCGCTTCGAATCATCTTTTCTGTCCCAAGCAGATCAAAGCTGCTCAGTTTCAGAGACAGAGTATTGCTTCTCAAATGGCGGCTATATTGAAGCATCAGGATCAGAGCTGTACTGTTCGTGGACTACTAAAAAGAGCTTCTTTGAACAACATGATGAGTTCTGTTTTCGGACAAGAATATGCGTTGAATTCAGAAAACAATGAATTTGATGAGCTCAGAGCTCTAGTTGACCAAGGTTACGATTTATTAGGTGTCCTTAATTGGTCCGACCACCTTCCCTGGCTAGCCGATTTGGACCCTCAGAAAGTCCGGTTCAGATGCTCTTCCCTTGTCCCCAAAGTCAATCGGTTTGTCAGCCGAATCATTGCCCAACACCGATCTACAACCACTTCCAAAACCCCAGATTTCGTTGATGTTTTACTTTCCCTTGAAGGCTCTGATGAATCAACAGAGAGTGACATGATCGCTGTTCTTTGGGTAAGCGAAAAAAAAAATTATTTATTATTTTTTTCACCATATGAAATAGTTAATTGGTTTGTGCAAATTACAGGAAATGATATTTCGTGGTACGGACACAGTAGCAGTTCTGATTGAGTGGATACTAGCAAGAATGACGCTTCATCCTGATGTTCAATCAACGGTCCATGATGAGCTTGACAAAGTGGTGGGCAGATCGAAGAGTGTAGATGAATCAGACGTGGAAAAAATGGTGTATTTACAAGCAATGGTGAAGGAAGTGTTAAGACTACACCCACCGGGTCCGCTTTTGTCATGGGCTAGATTAGCTATATCCGATACCACTGTTGATGGGTATCACGTGCCAGCTGGGACTACAGCAATGGTCAACATGTGGGCCATATCAAGAGACCAAGAGTTCTGGCCCGACCCGTTAGAGTTCAACCCGCTCAGGTTTCTGGTGAGAGATGGACAACCTGAGTTTTCTGTGTTCGGGTCGGATCTCAGGCTTGCACCTTTCGGGTCGGGTAGACGAACTTGCCCAGGAAAGAACTTGGGTTCAACTACTGTGACATTTTGGGTTGCTTCATTACTGCATGAGTTTGAATGGATACCCATGGATGATAAATCTGTTGATTTATCAGAGAAATTGGGCTTATCTTGCGAGATGGCTATTCCTTTGACTGTCAAACTACGGCCCAGGCGACCTTAAATGCACTTTTAATAACTTGATACCATATATATTACATTTGAGAAAAAAATGGCACAAATCAAATGAAATATTAAAAAATTGTAAAGCTTAAGAAAATTAGTTTTATTTAAAGGGTTTTATGAATATTGTACTTCCTTGTAAATGACTTTTTCAATGCCACATGCAAAATATTATTCTAATATATTTTATTGTTTGTATATTAAAGCAGATATGCTCCAAATAAAAGTGTAAATTGATTTACTACTAAATCAAACCTAATCTACATATTATACTAAATAATATATGATTTTATTCTATATAAGATTCTTTACTAAACAGCCTAAATACCAATCAAACTATAAAATTGATTTTGCAGTTCATAAATCCAAGCAACTGGTGTAGTTTTATATTTCAGAAAACATTAATAGCTAATGATGCTTGTTTCGATTAAAATATGAAATTAACTAAATTAATACCAAGTGCATTAGCTAAATTACCTGCCAAATAACTACTGCTCCTCTTCTTATCATTCAACTAACTTAAATACCAAATTGCCTGCCAAATAATTACTGCTCCTCTTTTCTTATCATTCATGAATCAACTAACTTGAATACCAAGTGATTTAACTATTTACTTGCCAAATTCACAAATGATATCAGTCCAGGTTTGTTTGCTGATTTTCATCAGTTATAACCGCTGGGAGTGAATATCTAATTTATCCCTTTTGAGTTCCTCGTCTGAGAAGCATTTCACTGGCTAATAAAGATGATGTCCAAAATGCCTTGTCCGGTAGGATTCCATTCTCCGGAGTGGATTCCGTTCACCAACAAAACAATGCTTGGGCGGAAGTCCGGCTTTAGTACTCCGATGATCAATTTAGTCTCAAAAAAGAAATAAGAGAGTAACAAGATGGATTATTAAGAATGAGATAACTGAATGTGGGAAATAATGAGGTTTATACAGAATTTTATTGCACAAGTAGCGAGTGGGACCCACCTGTCTGCTCTTTATTGGTTGGTCGCCTGCCACAAGAGGCGTGTGTCCAATGAGAGGCCTACCGTACAAGTTAAGGCTGACGGAGCCACCCTACAGATTTGATACGACTGAAGCTTGGGGAAGGTGCAAATAACGTGGCGCCTTCTCCTCCAAGCGTATAACTCCAACGGTCCCTTGGGGCTTCTTTCTACGTCATCTTGACACGGCCGAGGGCTCTTCCGATTCAAGCGACGTGGCCTCTTCCCTATCAAGTGTTTAAGGCGGTTTAGTGAGGGATAGTTTTTGGTAATGAAACCGGTGAAAGGGTCCAACCTATTTGTACTTGTATATTCTTAACTGTTATCAGGAGTCCTCCCCTTGATCAAAGCGAGACTCTTTAGGGTCGAGAGAGATGGCGTTCACGCGTGCGTGGATAACAATGAATTTGAAGCGGGATTTGAAAAGACTCGATGTTTCGCCTGACGTAGACGCTTCGAAATCTGCAACAGTCACGATGATTGCATTTATGTCACTTCAATCTTATATAAAGAGTTGAAATTAAACTTGGGCATGGGCCGGGTTCGAGCCGGGCCTTATCGGGCCTAACTAAAAAATGAGTTGCCCAAACCCGATCCAACCCATGAAAAAATACACCGGGCTCGAGCCGGGCCCTTAATAAAATAATCAAAACCAAACCTGACCCACGGGTCTAAGTATTAATTGTTTCAAATAAAAATGTTTAATATTTATTACTAAAAAATAAATAATCGATTTCAAATATATCTGTAGTATAAGATACAAAATTGAGTTTAAATATTAAATTTTAACATAGAAAATGAAATTTTCAACCATGTAATCTTTTTACTATGATTAAATAAAAAAATATTTTTTAACATATTAATTATTATTTCGGACTGAGCGGGCCGGTCTTGAGTTTTAATATTAAAACCAAGCCTAACATATATTTCACTCGGTCCTAATCTCCAATTACCTTGTCCAAATCCATCCCATGAAGAGCGAGCATGAACAGATCCCGCGATCAATTGGCCCGTGCCCAGGTCTAGTTGAAATTATACCATTCTCTCACTTTGCAATCTCTCTCTTGCTTTGGCGATTTCCGGTGAACTCCTTTTGCAGTCTTAGGCAAATTTCGACAACTTCATTCTTCTATATTATATCGACTATTCGAAATCGACATATTCTTGCGCACTGATCCCAAGGGGTCGTCGACATTTAAATAGTGACATGGCTTGTTGTGCTCCTTTCGATGCTAAAGCTTCCGCCTCTCGCCACCTTGCTCCCCTTGAAATACCCCCGGTGTCTTCCCATGAGTCTTCCTCCGAACCGAGACTTCAAGCTTCGACTCCCCGAGCTCAAGTGGAGGTTGAGGAGCCGGCCCTCAAAGCTCTTGAGATTGAGGATGAGGCCGATTGCATGTGGCTTTCTACCATTACTAAGAAGACACGATTACGGTGTTCGCTTTAATGAGGCCGCTTACCGGCATTGAGGTTCATATTCCGACCGCCAAGCACCGAATGATCCATCCCCCGCATCCTGGGTATACACCAATTTATGCGCAATCGTTGTATTGGGGCATCCTTCTCCCTTTAGACCTCAGTGTAGTGGATGTGTTGATGAATTTTTTTCTGTGCCTGGGGCAGCTCCATGCTAACTCTCTACTCGCTCTCTAAGATATGCGTTAATCAAGGGTTCATCCTTCGGGGGATCGTCTTTCGCCAATTCTTCAAGATATGCATTGATCAAGGATTCATCCTTCTGGAATCACATGACCGTTCAAGCTTATTAGAGGGGCCTAATGCTAAACGAGGTGGTTGGGGTTCTCACCGAGGCTATAAAAAATGCCTTCTTTGGGATCACATTGACATGTATCAACTAAGACTCGCTGAACTAAGTACTCGTCAATCACCATCTCAATGACTAAGGCATCATTGTGTGAAAGCGGCCGCTTCAGGTGAGAGAAGCTATAGCAAGAGTCTATGTTTTGGTCAGTGTTGTCATAGTGGAATGTGGGCTCCCTCTTTCTTTTGTTCATGACGGACCCTCCAACAATAACATTAATAACACCGTAATAGCCCTGGGGGGCGGCCCCCCTCTACTGAGGCCTAGGTGCCCTTGGAGCGTACTCTCTAGCCCCTCTTTCCCCTCTTTCTTGTGTAGACTCCCTTCAATCGTCGTCCCTTCTCCCCCCTCAAGTGAACTTGTTTAGCTTTTCCTCTAAAGTTCTTTTATTCAATTCTCGAGCCAGCTCCCGACAAACCTCAATGTCATGGCTGACTTGCTTATGGAACTCGCAGCAAGTGTCTGGCCTGCCGCTCCCTCTCACCTTCGGTGGGTACTCAAGATCATTCTTGTTCTTTTCGATCCAAAATAAGACCTCATTCTTCTTCACCGTAAGGGGAACGAATGGCTCCACCTCTTTTCTCGGACCTTCAAACCTAGGACCAAGCTCCCCCTTTCGGTGATCCGACCTCCGCACGCCTTCATCCCTAGCCTGGCCGAGCTGCCTCTAGGTTTTTCTTCTAGTTTCCCAATGCACTCATTTCCTTGCCTTTTGCATTAGGAGAGGTAGGGTGGTCGGTGGTGAGGTCCTTGGCCTGGTCCACGCTCCTAAAATTTTCTATTAAGGTGTCCACCGCTACGTCAATGTTGAAGTTCGGGATGCTAAGCGAAGCCTTTTAGAATCTTTTCACAAATTCCTCCAGCGACTCCTCAGGTTTCTGCCACACTAATTCCTCCCAACTTGCGCAAGGGCGAACTCTTGTAACAGGGGGTTGGTTTGTAACTAGGCTCGTAATCCTCCCTTTCATTAAAGGAGGGCTCAATGGTAATCTTTGCTTTCCCTTTCTCACTAGCTCATTGAAGCTGGGAGGGGGAGGGTCGGTCACAAGAATGGTCGCGAGAAAGAGGGCGACATTTCCCTATACTGCCGCTGCAACTCTTGGATCACCTTCATATCATCTACTCATGCTCAAGGTAATAGCTCAACTGTTTCTTGCAGCGAGGTCATAGATTCTACCTGTCTTTTGGCGAGGGCGGTTTGTTCTTTAACGACGGCCATTAGATCTTCCAAGTGAGATAAGGATTAGCCATTGGGGGAGCTGTGTGGTCTACATTACAAGAAATGAATGTTTCGAAGAGGTTGCTTTCACGAGTTTGGGTGTTTGTTTGAGAAAGGTGGGTATTGAGGTTCACTTTGCTCCCAGATTCCGGGATTCTCAAGGGGAAAGTGGTTCTGTTTGCTGCTTTGGAAGGGTAGTTTTCTGGGGGAATGCTCATGTTTCGGGGTTTGATCCACATTCACCTCAACAAATTGATGTCCAAAATGCCTTGCCCGGTAGGATTCTGTTCTCCGAGATGGATTGCGGGAACCTACAAAACAATGCTTGGCCGGAAATCTGGCGTTAGCACTCCGACGATCAAGTTAGTCTCAAGAAAGAAATAGAAGAGAGTAACAAGAGGGAGTATTGAGAATGAGATACCTGAATGTGGGAAATATTGGGTTTATATAGGGTTTTATTCCACAAGTGGTGAGCAAGGCCCGCCTGTCTGCTCTTTGTTGGTAGGTCACCTGCCACAAGAGGCGCGTGTCCAATGAGAGGTCTGCCATACAAGCTAGGGCTGACGGAGTCACCCTATAGATATAACACGGCCGAAGCCCGGGGAAGTTGCAAATGACGTGGCCCCTTCTCCTCCAAGTGAATAACTCCAACGATCCCTTGGGGCTTATTCTGCTTCTTTCTATGTCATCTTGACACGGTTGATGGCTCTTCCTATTCAAGGGACGTGGCCTCTTCCCTATCAAGCATTTAAGGCGGTTTAGGGAGAGATCGATTTTGGTAGCGAGGCCGCTGATACGGTCCGGCCTATTTGTACTTGTATATACTTGGCTGTTATCAAAAGGCTCTACCTATAAAGATCCTATTACCTCATGCTATGATTCAATACATTCAAATGGAATAATTGTATATCAATAAGTTAAATCAATTCTTTAGCTGAATATTTCATTCCAATCCATAATCAAAATCAGATATATTGATCATACCTGTAGACTGTAGTGGCGTCTTCAGGGGATACTTGTATACCATTGGGCAATTAATCATATCTGCTAGATCATTATAATAAATAAAACAACACGTTAATGCAGCCCAAGAAAGATTGGCAATGAAACATAAACACCAAAGATAAGGATAACATTAAACCACGAAAGCACCATACAATTTCCATCACAATATCTTCTTTCAAACGAGACTCCATTTGATACCTGGACCAATTGATCACTCAAATCAGCACGGAGTTTCATATAGTCTGCAATGTTACATTAAAAAACCATTATAAACAAATATAGTATGAGAAGAACATCTAATCTGTTATTTGGCATGCACTTAATCCACCTTTAAGTTTGAAATGAATTAGCGGAAATGCAACAACACTGGTACATCTAACTAGGCATGCATCTTATTTTAAGAGTATTAATTCCCGCATTTAAGATAAATTTTCAGCTTTTAATGCAAACATCAATCAGGTAATCAATCTTTTTGATATATATTAAAAAAGACACAAGATTCACAATGATATAAATATTGGTACCTCAACAGATTTTATCAGTTATAGGAAGCCATTACTAGTAAATTATTATAGTTTCCAATTCCCTACACAAACAAATCGAGTTAGAAATTGTAATTAGATTATTTTATCTGTCACCTTAGCTAAATACTATCATTCCAATGTATAATTGAAATCAGCCTGCTGAATATACCTCTAGCTGTGTCTTCATATAATCTACTGACACCGTTTCCCATGTGATCCATCATCTTCAGCAATTTCCTTTTTCTTATCTGCAGGAAATTCATTACTAACAAGTATATCGTTTCCATCTATGCCAGATAAAAAAAAAGTTTGGACTATCCTATATTGAACTAATCCTATTTAGTAATAATATCATCATTAGGAAGAATATCTAATCAACAGTTTACTACAGTATATTTATCTATTTTCTTGCCTGTAGACTTTGTACTAGCATAAATACCCTTATTGACGAAATGACTATTCACATGAGAGAAATACAATTCTAATTTCTAATTAAAAAAAAATCAAACAGTATATGCAGGACAAGAGCAATCCGTAATTTAATGGAAAATAAGACATATAACGCCAATTAAGGACAACATACAAACAAGTTTACAACTTAGCTTCCACTAAGACATCTTCTTTCAAAAAGACTCCATTTCTTGAACCCTAGACCAGTTAATTCCATCGAATAGTACAAAATTCAACAACAAAGAGAAAAATAATTAAGATAAGTACCATCAAAATAAACAAGGGCAAAAACATATGATATGAGTGATGAAAACAAATTTAATTAGTAAGCACGCTAAAAGTAGGATTGAAAAAATAAAAAAACACCCCTACAAGCGTTGAAATATTTGAGAATATATATTGTAGCAGTCCAACTCAATTTGTCGGCTTGCAAAAATTTCATAGCACTTGGTCTGGAATATTATTGTAGATCTTGTAAAATTTCAAAGTTGAAAACTAAATAATCAACAAAAATTATGAATTTACCTTTGCACTGTATATGGAGACTTAGACGGAAGAAAGTGGCCCCTCTACTGATTCTCGTAGTTATAAGAACCCATTCATAATCAACTATAACACAGTTCTTCATTTGCCTACGACGCCAAAGAATCAAGTGTGAAACAAGGAAAGATAGAAATCACTGATTTGGTTTGTTTCCTTTGCTATATCATATCATTTCAATATAATTAAAATCAATACCTCTATTAACTGATATTCCACTGATCCATCATTCAACCTTCATGCAATTCATCACTAAAAAATAGTTACTTTCCATATCCGTCATTTACAATAGTTTTATATGCAGAAGCAAGAGCATTAAGCAATAGAACAAAAAAATAAGACATAAAACGCCAGAAATGAAGACAGCATTTAACTACAAAAATAACTTAGAATTTCCATCTATAATCAAGCTTCGCATGGGACTTAATGGATTCCAAGACCTGTGACAGAGGGATGATGGTATGTGTTGGGTATATTCTATGTTCCATAAAATAACATTCTCAAGACATTTGTTCTTAGTAACTTGCATCTTAGATTTGAATGGAGTTAAACGGAGTTCAATGGGATTCTAAAACCTTTCTTCATAAAATGTATTTCAGAGGATCGGATTCTTTTATTCGCATCTCATTTGAACCATCAGATTTTAACTAGAAAAAATTCACTAACAAAACTTACTTCATATTTATAAGATAATTAAAAACAGATAAAGCAAATATATTGCTCTGACCTTTTCTGCTGGAACTTCAGACCTTTTGGCTTCTGTGATCACATCAATGTGGTTGGTGTTTCATGATTCATGATTATAAGATGATTACAATCACATCATTTGCATAATGATTATGTGTTTCTGCAGTAACTTTGATATCCTGCATCACAAATGAATAACTTAAAGGCTCCTTTAGGTAACTCAGGACTTTGCAAAAGCTACCAAGCAAAGTCAACAAACAAATTGTTTTCAAATTGATACTTGATAAGTGTATAATTACACTTATTATTATGATAATTTTACACATTAAACACCATAGTTTAAGTCATTCTTATACTTCATATAAAAGATTTCACGTGGTATGTAGTTGTTTTTTATGCAAATGCAGGTACTAGGTAAATC